>JAFEMH010003831.1:0-242890 GCA_022495995.1 Adenophora triphylla var. japonica
TGATTTTGATGAAAGATTACGGGATCTCGTTATCTTCTCGGGGCACCCATCTTACGATTTAGCTCAGAAATGATTTTGATGAAGATTACGGGATCTCGTTATCTTTCTCAAGCACTCGTCATATATTTGGCTTAGACCTTCTTTGAGAAGGGTATGAACCTAAATGGGAACTTAGTTCAGAGTATGAACCTAAGTTGAGGTTCGTTCGTGAGTATGAACCTAATGGAGACTTAGTTCGTGAGTACGAACCTAAGTTGAGATTTGGGTTCAGGAGTATGAACCTAAATGGGAACTTAGTTCAGAGTATGAACCTAAGTTGAGGTCTGGTTCAGAGTATGAACCTAATGGAGACTTAGTTCAGAGTATGAACCTAAGTTGAGATTTTGTTCAGAGTATGAACCTAAATGGGAACTTAGTTCAGAGTATGAACCTAAGTTGAGGTTCGGTTCAGAGTATGAACCTAAATGGAGACTTAGTTCAGAGTATGAACCTAAGTTGAGATTTGGTTCAGAGTATTGAACCTAAATGGGAACTTAGTTCAGAGTATGAACCTAAGTTGAGGTCTTGGTTCAGAGTATGAACCTAAATGGGAACTTAGTTCAGAGTATGAACCTAAGTTGAGGTTCGGTTCAGAGTATGAACCTAAATGGAGACTTAGTTCAGAGTATGAACCTAAGTTGAGATTTGGTCTGTGAGTATGAATCCTAAATGGGAACTTAGTTCAGAGTATGAACCTAAGTTGAGGTTCTGTTCAGAGTATGAACCTAAATGGAGACTTAGTTCAGAGTATGAACCTAAGTTGAGATTTGGTTCAGAGTATGAACCTAAATGGGAACTTAGTTCAGAGTATGAACCTAAGTTGAGGTCTTGTTCAGAGTATGAACCTAAATGGAGACTTAGTTCAGAGTATGATCCTAAGTCGGGATTTGGTTCAGAGTATGAACCTAAATGGGAACTTAGTTCAGAGTATGAACCTAAGTTGAGGTTCGGTACCCGATGGAGGCTATTTGAAGGTGTTCTTGCCGGGGAAGACTCGGGCTTACGAGAACCATCGGGAAGAAAGGTGATCAATGTCGGTCAAGTGGATGGACCAAGGATTGATCAGATCCGGGGGTCACCCGAGGATTGACTATTTTAGGAAGTCGTCCTAGAGATTGATCAGATTTGGGAGTCACCCGAGGGATTGACTATTTTAGGGAAGTCGCCCTATGATCTCGACTATTTTTGGGAAGTCGCCCTATGATCTCGACTATTTTTGGGAAGTCGCCCGCGGTTTGACTATTTTTGGGAAGTCGCCCTATGGTTTGACTATTTTTGGGAAGTCGCCTACGGTTTGACTATTTTTGGGAAGTCGCCCTATGGTTTGACTATTTTTGGGAAGTCACCCTATGGTTTGACTATTTTTGGGAAGTCGCCCTACGGTTTGACTATTTTTGGGAAGTCACCCTATGATCTGACTATTTTTGGGAAGTCGCCCTACGGTTTGACTATTTTTGGGAAGTCACCCTATGATCTCGACTATTTTTGGGAAGTCGCCCTATGGTTTGACTATTTTTGGGAAGTCACCCGCGGTTTGACTATTTTTGGGAAGTCGCCCTACGGTTTGACTATTTTTGGGAAGTCGCCCTATGATCCGACTATTTTTGGGAAGTCGCCCTATGGTTTGACTATTTTTGGGAAGTCACCCTATGATCTGACTATTTTTGGGAAGTCGCCCTATGGTTTGACTGTTTTGGGGAAGTCACCCTAAGGTTTTGACTGCTTTGGGGAAGTCGCCCTATGATCTGATGATAATGTTCTTTTAGAAAAGTAGTTGACTAAGATATGCTTTCATACCTGTGCTGTGCTTACCTGTAGCTGCCAAGGACCGAGGCTACTACCGATGTTGATGAAGAGTTGTTAAGTTGCTGTTCGTGGGACGGTTTCGCCGACGATTTGCCGTCTTTGGAAGCATTTTGACCCGAAGGAGGAGTTTGGTTGAGTCCGCATCTTGTCGGTGATCGTCAACCTTGTAGAGGTGGTCGAGCTTGTATTCACATTGGGACTTCTTGCTTTTGAGAACTTGGTGTCTCCGACCGCATTGTATTGGAGAGCTTGGCGTCTCTCGACCTTCTTGCCTTGGAGAACTTGGCGTCTCGACCGATTTGTATTTGAGAACTTGGCGTCCCCGACCGATTTGTATTGGAGAACTTGGCGTCTCTCGACCGATTTGTATGTGAGAACTTGGCGTCTCGACCGACCGGCATTTGATTTGCATTTGAGAACTTGGCGTCCCCGACCGAACCGTATTTGAGAACTTGGCGTCTCTCGACCGAATTGTATTTGAGAACTTGGCGTCTCGACCAACCGGCATTTGATTTGCATTTGAGAACTTGGCGTCCCCGACCGATTTGCATTTTGAGAACTTGGCGTCCCCGACCGACTTGTATTCGAGAACTTGGCGTCTCGACCGAATTGTAGACACCGGAGGTGGTCTTCATTGGGGGCCGTTTTCATCCATTTGTGGACATTGGAGGTCGTCTTTAGCAAGTTGCGTACGCCGGAGCTTGTCTTTGCCAAACCGTAGATGTTGGAGGGCGTCTTCATTCATTGGAGGTCGTCTTTGGTGAAGATCATCCTTGCCGAAAAAAGGGGGATTTGATTTCACGTTTGAATTCCCGCATTCGTTAGTGAAGAGGAAGATGCATATATGGCATTCATGATGACAGATGCATGCATGGAACCAAAAATGATTATGGGATGATGCATTTACTTGCTTTCGAAGATGCACTTAGCCTAAGCTTCCGGCAGAAAATTATGATTTATGATCTTCGATGATTTAGGATTATTCCTATTGACTCAAGTTTTGTGCATGCTACATGAGCCCTCGGGAGATTTTTAGTGGGGATGCATGGGTATGGAGACCGCTTGGAACAGATTTTGATCAAGTGGGGGATGAGAACCCTTGATCGCGATTTAAACAAATGGTTGTTGGTGAGGTTTTGTCAAGAATATCACATGGACCTCAATCTTGATGAGATTGGATTCGATCCCGGGTCTTGATTGAAACTTTCCCTCTCATTCTTGGTCATTTGAAGCCGATGCCGACGTACTTTAGGGCCAACGTTGATACGAGTGAAGCTTCTTTCATTTGGATGAGCCGTGACCTTCGCCGAAACCTTGTCCTGAGGATGATTTGATGGAATTGCTAATGCCGGGAGAAACCCCGATCTTGAATTCCGATGCTACGGAAGCCGCCGTGTACCAAGTTCCGAAGCCGAAATTCTTTCTTGCGACTTGATAAAATTCGGGTCCAAAAGACCATCTTGACAAAGCCCCTGATCCCGAGTAGGCAAAGTCCAGATTTTGAAGAAGCGATTTGGCGAGTCTATCTCGTGGTGAAGAACCCAACGTGGACCCAAAGATGACTATATAAGCCCCAAACTTGAAGAGCCGCTACTATAGGAGAACCCTGGGAGAACCGCTTAGCAAGCCCCAAAGCATGAAGAAATTCGCAGTAGCCTTATTGCCGACGAGTTATCATGTGACCGAGGGGGACCCATCTTTTCGCACCTTAGTCAACCGCCATCGGACAAGACTCGTAAATGTTTACGTGCAGGGGCATATCTTTTGAAAGATGGGAATGTCTCCCGAATTTGTGTATGACACTCTCGCTGGGTTTGACTCTTTTGAGAGAGTATAAGCATCACAAGGTGTGGAAAAGTGTATGGAAGCCCCCGTGCATACGTAAAGACAAAGATTTGGCTCTATTTCCCTATGATGGAGAGAGAGAAGACTTGTCGAGACACTTGAAAACTTGTCTTATTCATGATGATCACAAGGCCGCTTAAAACCCTTTGTTAATGTTCGGTTATTCAATCCCTAAATCCGATATGAACAAATATTTTGATTAATCACAAGGAGAAAACCAACCGATATCGAAAATCAAGCTTGGAAGGGCGGAAAGTGTATAGGGACGATCCTTGATGAGACCGGATTTTTTTTTTTTTTTTTTTTTTTGAGATTTGTTTGTGATTTCGACCGGACCATTTCTCGGTTGCCTACGTTCCCTCCATTGATGAAGAGCTCAGTCGCCGTAGTTCCGGGCCTATCCCGAATGAAAAGAGAATGAATGTTGAAATTCGAGGGTCTCGAGGACCTTGGGGATTTTGAGGATTTGGAGGATTGAATAACATATCCCCTTAGAGTGTCCATGAAAGACACGGATGCGAAGCCCCTGCTGGACATCCACGGCAAGTGTTTGTGAGGAGAAATGAAATATGCTCACATGAAGGGAAGGGTTGAATTTGCACAATCTTTGATTGGTAATTTTGAACCAAAATGGATTAGATTCCAATTTAAGCAAGCAATGAAGCATTAATTTGATCCCGACATCGAGGATATTAGAATGAAACCGCTATCCGGTAGGGACCGTAGTTGGGTTTCCTGCTTCGATCGGCTATCGGGTGATTTGGGAGATTATGACCTCTTGAGATGAGAGGTCGGCTAGGCCTTTTACCGACCGAACCTCTAAAGATGAGAGGTTGGCTCGCGGGATGTGTTTGGGAAATCTATGGCGAGGAAGATTGATTGCCTCCAAGAATGAGAGGTCGATTTTGACTTGGCCAAGGGCAAGGGTAATGGTGATGGGAGTATCCTCTAAAATTGAGAGGATGGCTTGGGATTGGTTTAAGGTAATGATAAGAGGAAGTCCGAGCTACCGACAACTTTTTGCGATCTTGCGAGAATTCAGCTCCTTTTTGATCATTGGAGAGCTTCTTGAGATGTCGGGGACTTTTGAGTTCTTCTTTTTTTTTTTTTTGGAAGGCTTCCCGAGGAGCTTGGAATTATATCCGAGATTGTGAGGATTTTAAAATCCTTCTTTTTTTTGTTTCTTTTTTTTTTTTTTTTTTTTTTTTTTTTTTGTTTTTTTTTTTTTTTTTTTTTTTTTTTTTTTTTTTTTTGACTTGGAAAGCTTCCCGAGGAGTTGAGGATTATCTTTGTCCTTCCTTCATGGCTTGAGATAATTTGCGCATCGCCGATTCTCGAAGCTAACTTCTCGGGCTCGCTTGGACTTTCTCTCGCATGGAGCAAAAATGATGGCTAAACCGGGTTTCAAAACACGCCGATCTTGAAATGAGAGGGTAGTGTTTAGTAAGGGTGAGGTAATGGCTTTCCTATGGGTGAAAGGTTTCAACCGCAATCCCTACTGGATGACCTAAACGAGATTAAGTCTTCATTGCTTGCTTAAGCTTTATATGAGAAAAGATCCATGCAAATTCATCGAGCAACGAGATGATGATGATGAAAGGGATGCGAGCATATGAGATGCAAGATGGGGAGTTGGTAAGCCCCAATTTGGGAAGGATATCAATTGATTTTCTCACTCCGATTAGTTTAAATATTAATCATTTTCGAAGAATTAGTGGTTGAGCAAAGACAAGTGATCATTTTGGATAAAACCATTTCAATTAAGTGTAACGTGGGTGCGCAAGTGATGTCTCGAGTCTAGCAAGAAAAGAAAAAGACTTATATTAAAAATTAGACACTTAACCACTATGTCCAAAATGGACTACAACGACAAATGTCCAGAAGGACTTAGGTGAAAGAAAAGTACTAGAACCTACGAAGGTTGACTCAAAAGACTATTTTAAAGATAGGTAGCCCCCGCCTAGCCGCTCTTGCCGTTGAACCATGCATCTATTCTTCGACGCCGGAGACGGGAGCTATCAGACCTTTCCATCAGATTTCCTTGGCAACTTTTTGCTCAATCCAACCATCTTCATTGCTCGCGATGACCGGTTCATTGACCTTGCAAAGGGACGAGTCAAACTCCATTGTGCCCACAAGGCTTGAACCACCAAACTCGATCATGTTGACACTCATGTTGTTAGGGAGCGGGTTATTGATAGTATTAGGTCCTTCGTGCATCTCTAACCTCCCTTGCTCAATCAACCCTCGATGGCCTTTTTCAGGGGGACGCAATCATCCGTCAGTGCCCATGGTACCGATGAAAGGCACAATGCTTGGAGGTATCCAAAGGAGCGTTGGGGTTTCTAGGCCGATAATTTTCCAAAGGCCGGAGCAAACCTTCTCTCACCAAACCTCTCAAGATATCACTCAAAGGCATCCCAAAGTTTCTCAAGTCTTGAGCCGGGATCTGGATGCATCGGGCTTCTTGGGAACAAAGGAAGTGGCATTGTTACAGCCCCGTCCCGCGTAGCCGATCGCCTTTGCCTTTAGCGAAAGTGAGAGTAGTTTTGGAGGGAGGAGCCCGATATCCGTAGGGCAGGTGTGCAGCAATGGCCGCCGATTGTAAGCCTTTTCAAACTTAGCCCCTAATTAACCATTGCACGCAAGCCGCCGTAGGGAAGTGGCCGAGGGAAGCTCTCAAATGCGGCTTCAAGCATGACTCGAAAGATGTCTAATCGCTCCTCGTCGAGGGAGGAATGGCCATTTCACCGAGCTTTAAGTTCCACCTCTTATAGAAATCCCCAATATTCTCATTAGTGGCGCCGCATCGTTGTTTGCAGTGTCAACTCGTTTGTCTCCCATTCCAAGTCAGTTGGCTTTGTACTTATCTCGTGAAAGTACCGGTAATTTGTTCCCAAGTAGCCCTAGCTTCAGCCGCAATCGGAAAACCATTTCAAAGCCCCCGACTTCAAAGAGAGACTAAAGTAATCGGCCAACCGCCGGTTTGTGCATCCCTTAGCCTTCATTGCCAAAGTATAGGTGTCCAAGTGAGTTTTAGGCATGCACTCCCGTCAAACAATTCCAGAGTGGGCATCACAAACTTGTGAGGCAAGGGGGACAATCGAGTCGGGATCTCGTAGGCCGAAGAGCAAGAAATTCTTTTGGCGGTCAATTCAGCAATCCGTGCTTTCATTTCCTTGTGTTGCTCCATAAACCAAGCCAATTGGGGATCCAAAGGTGGAGCCATAGCGTTCAAAACCAAATGATCGAGCCGGGAGAGAGGAGTTACCACTGCGGCACATCGGTGGAAGGGATACCATATTCCGGAGCATAGGTGAAAACCCGTCCTTGGCCCAAATTACCCTGGGAGTGTAGGTAGGAGCTTGGGCAAAAGGATAAAACCCAGCCGACTTGCCGTTGGCTTCCAATCGGCAGGAAGGCGGAGGCAGATCCGAGGTAGCCTGATATGGCTTGGATTTTCGGAGTGAGGCCCATAAGTAGGCTTGAGTGTGGGCCGCCGTCCCGGATTGTTGAATTGCATGGCCGCCTGTGGCGCGGATGTGTAACCGAGGGGATACTGCGGTCCTAGTGATTCGGATGACACCGGGATGGAGGCTTGATAACCCATAGAAGTCCGAGTGAGAAATGGATTTGTGAGAGCCGTGTGAGGAGCAACAGCTAGTACCATTCTCGAGGTGGGACTCCCGATTGTTGCCCCGAACCAAACCGGGGTGGTATCCCAAACCGTTGCCGTGAAGGTCCTGGATTGATTGGTCCCGAACCGAGGTGGGATCCCCATTTGCCGTGGCATTCCGGGTAGCCCCAAGCATGAGAAGATATTCCGCATCGATTTTGTCCCCACCGAGGACGGGAATTGGCTCGTCCCGTCAGCCGCAGGATCCAAAGGGTCTCGCATTTGGGGAGCCGGGCCGACCTGCAGGCCGAGAAGCATGGATTCTCGTGGTAGTACCGGGAGGCCGGTGGTGGCATCCGGGAGTAGTCGGGCCGACCAAGAGCGGGCCGAGGTCTTCCTCTTCTTCCACGGTGAAGGTGCCATCCGGGTTGAGACCGGCGGCCAGACCATGGCTCTTAATAGCCTCGATAAGGCTATTCAGCCGTGCTTCCTGTCGCACTCTCATCCGTTCTCGCTAACCGATTCCATTGTTGTTCGTCCGAGGAGTCCCGGAGGCGGAGTGACGTTGTCCCCATCGTTACCTACTGATGCAGACATCTCCGAAACCCGGAGTTGAAACAAACGACGAAGCCGACGATGCGCTTGACTCTTCCCAACCGATCAAACGGTGACCCGGTGCCCGAAACCAAGCTTTGTGCGGAGTCACGGGGAAAGACACGAGGGTTCGATGGCGGGAATTGAAGGTGGGTAGGTGTTCGGGGCTCAAGGCTCGTGCAACATGCAATTATTTGTTCATGTTTACTTAAAACACGTTTTATTAACCTAATCGGTTGGAAAAGATTGCTCTTTTTTTTTGCAAACTACTCGATTCCTGGATCAGTGGGCCCCGTCACTACGTCTATAAGCCCCTCGTATTCCACCTGTATTTCGACCTCCCAGGGTGGACAGCCTCCGGGCGAGGGTCCTATAGGGCAAGCAGGTCCCACCGACCGAAAGAAAAAAAAATCCTAAAAGTCTGACGGGTAATCGAGTCTTAACGAGCATTCGATGTAAATTACGGACAAAGCTGACGTCAAAGTCAAGATCATGTCCGAGGGCTCGACAAAAAGTCGGCATGATTTGGACCGATAAGCGTCCACAATTGATCTTGACTTGTCGTCGCTAAGCCGTAATTAGGCATGGAATATTCATTAATCCTTGATGACTCAAAGTGTCATGCCGGGAGTCAAGCAGTATAATTTGTGCCGCCGAGCCGAAGTCAAGGCGCCGGTCAATATCTTGGTCAAAGTCCGCGGCGGAAAACCGGCGTAACTTCGACCGATTAGGGTCCCCGAAAGATATTGAGTCGGTATGCCGACAAAGGCTTGAAAGGAAAGGTCTATACATAGACAGGCATGACACGTACCGTACTAAAAACCAACCTGTCTCTGACAAAGTGTGTCACGGACAAGTGCATGGTCGACACGAGGCTCCATGGGATGTTTGGGTAGTCCCGTGCTCATCCGAGAGGCGTAATAAGACCAAACGGACCGCGACAAGGATTTCCCGTGTTAAGGACGTAGTGTGCAGGTACGGTCACGTGCGCGTAGTGTGCAAGCGCCTATATTCTTTTTCTGAGTAAAATAAGAATTTTTTTTTATGTGTCTTAAAAAGGCATGATGCATGATTTTTTTTTGAATTTTTTTGAAAATTTTTTTTGAAAATTTTATGAACACATAAGCACATAAGCACAAAAATTCCGACAGCTAGGGACATTATTCCGACACCAAAATTTTGACTTTTCCGAGGCGGCCAAAAACAAACACGAAAACCGTGCAAAAATCAACACACACACAACAAATGATTTCAAATGTCGGGACGGAATCTTGACCCTCAAAAGTTTTTTTTCTTTTTTTTGAAAATATAAAACTTATTTATCCCAGTAGTCGCCACTGTGATGTACCCGATTTTTTGAAATCAAACGGAGTCGCCACGCCATTTTTGTTTTAAGGGCCAAAACTATGAAAAATGCCCGGAATCAAGAGATTCGAGTTCGGAGGTCACGTTACGCGCCGGGAAGGACGTTAGTGTGCACCCGGAACGCCTCGTAAACGAGTCTTCCAAACATTCAAAATCCTTTGTTGTTGTGTGTGTGTGTGTGTGTGTGTGTTTTGACCAAAATAATTTGAAACTGGAAAAAGTGAAAATTGGGATCTCTTTTTAAGACTTTAAACTGATTCCATGATTTTTTGGAGAATTTTTGGGTTGAGTCTTGGCACTCAAAAGATTTTTGGATTTGAAAAGCAATTCTGCCAGAATGAAAGAAGGCAGTTGACCCTTGACTTTGAAATGGACTTAAAGGCTTCAAAACCTCAGAATCTGGGGAATGTCCGAGAATGAAAGTTGCTTAAAACACCCTAAATAGGGTTTCTGCAAAGAAAATTTCCATTTTGGAAGTAATTTGAGGGGTCAAAACCTTCTGGAAATCTCAGATGTGAAATCTGGATTTCCAGAAGCTGATGAACTGGCCTCTAAAAGAAAAATTGAAAAAAGGAGTTTTACTTACTCAAAAAATAAAATAAAAATATGTCTGGAAAGATATGGATGTTGGCTACAAAAAGTGTTTTGTAGTCAACACCCAATTCCAAGTTTTACTGGGTCCAAACAATAAGAAAATGGACTGAGGTCTCAGAACAATGCTACTGGACAGCAAGATGTTCTTGAGGGAAAATGTGATTTTTGGGGGATTTGCATCTATGTTCACCCCATTTTCATCCCTAGACTTGATACCACTACTTTTTATTAAGTGGTTATCATATTCAAGTCATCCTTGGGGAATTTATGGGGTTTAAACATGTCCTTTGCAAAGGGAAAGGGGGTTTTGTAAAGATGAAACCAAGGAGAAAGAATTGACTAAAGATCTAAAATGTGGACCACTTGAGATGGTCATTCATGAAGATGAACTTCAAGATGACCATCTTAGGTCAAAACTCAAGTTAAACTAGACATAAAATAAGTCAAAGTAAGAAGAACAAGATGATCAAGAGATCAAAAGAGAATTTTAGGGTTTTGAGAAGGAGGGCTTTACCAATGGTGACACCCTATCTTCCTAGGCTTGGAATTTGACTTGAGGAGTATCAAGATTTGGTGTTTGGCTTGAGGAGTATCAAGGTTTGGTGTGTTTGGTATTTGATTGGGAAAGATTCAAGAGAAAATGGTGGCAATCTAAGGATTCCCACTGTTTTCTCTCTATATTTCGCCAGAACTTCGTTGCTGTGAGTAAGTTGTGTTGTGTAAACTGAGAGAGGAGGGTTCAATTTATAGGCCCTCTGAAATTACATACATGTCCGCGCGAGAGGTCCTCAGAAACGTGCCCAGTGCATTAAATGCCGCTCCAGGCTTTGAACAGGAAGAATATTTTTCAAAATATCAGCAGAAATTGTTTTTCAACTTGCTGTTTCGGGATTTTCTTAATTCTTTTGCTTTTTTGGATTCCTTTTTTGGTTTAACTTTAAATGGCAAACCCTAACCTACTCTTGCTTGGTTAGGAAGGTTAGAGATTGTTAGAATGTTAGAAATATTAAAACTTTCGTTAACTTTCTAACGAAAAAACTACCAACTCAAATTGGAGCACTTACACCTAGGACTCAAGGGGTTAGACCAAGTTGTTTGATCGTTTCCTTCTTGCTGGCTGCAGGTCCGGAGAAGGTGGCCCAGTTCTTTAGCGGCATTGTGGATGAGCTTGAAAGGAGGCAAGTAATGAAAGGATTCACACTACTATCCCCAATCATGGCTACCGTAGAGTTATCAGAAACAAAATCGATTAGGTCTGTGAAATTACCCGGGGATTTCGCGCGGACGCGAAAGCGCGGTTGTCTTTCGCGGAGGGTTAGTGTCTGAGACCTCGCTTTTCGGGAAGGGAGAGGAGTCGCCACGCGGTTTTTGTATTTTGTGCCTAAACATTGAAAAACGGCTTTTGTGAAAAAGGGTGTCATTTTTATTGGTAGCAAAAACATAGAAAAAGACTTTGAAAACAGGGGGTCATTTTTATTGGTATCAAAAACGAGTAAAAAGCTTTTTAGTACCAAAGATTGTTAGGTTCGGAGGTCACGATACGTTTCTGGAAGAGTATTATGAGATCACCCGAAATGCCTCGTATGACGAGTCTTTCTACCTTTCTCGAAAACGTGTGCGTGTGTGTGTGTGTTTGCATTTTGAAATGGGGTCTTGAATGAAAAGCTTAATCTTGGTTTGAATGTCAAACGTTGATTAGGTGTCTTGTTTGAAAAGGCGAGCGTTTGAATGTCAAACGTCGGTTTTGATGTTTTAGGAAAAGTGGCGTGAATGCTGATTTTAACTGTTTATCTTAAGTGTCAAATGTTGACTTTTAAGAAAAGAGCATTTGAATGTCAAACGTCGGATTTTGAGTTTGAAGATGAGCGTTTTGATGCCAAACGTCATTTCGCGCGTTTTGAAAGAGAGTTCGAAGGTCGAACTCCGGTTTTGAACCGGGCGTGTCATTGTTAACGATTTTATGGAAAAAACGTATTAAATGATTTTGAGTGTCAAAAGTCGGCTTTTAAGTTTGAAGATGAGCGTTTGGATGCCAAATGTCATTTCGCGCGTTTTGAAAGAGAGTTTGAAGGTCGAACTCCGGTTTTGAACCGGGTATTACATTGTTAACGATTTTTATGGGAAAAACGTATTAAATGATATGCGATCAACGAATCGGGTTGCGACTCGGACTTTGAAAAGGTAAATACTATCACGATCCAAACGGGTCGAACTTGTAAATGACAGTATTTAAAGTGCGGTATCAACGGAATCGAACGATCGGGAATGGTAAAGTACGATCGACGAGCCAAACAGCTCGGAATTGTAAAGTTGCATGAAATGTAAATGACGTTCGACGGATCAAACGGTCCGGAATTGTAAATGACAGGAATTTAAATGACGATCGACGGATCAAACGATCCAGAATTGTAAATGACATAAAAGTAAATGGAACGGGGTCGGAACGTCGTTTTAACCCAAGATTACTTCTCTTACAGGAAGAGAGAGGATCTAGGGGCTAAAACGTATCGGACCCCGTTAGACGGAGGCGTCTACATTTCAACAACGTCGTCCGAAACGGTTGTAGCGACTGTCGCATAAACCGAGATGGAACGAGAGTTTTAAAGAGAGAGGGAGCTACCTATGGCTAGGGTCAGCTCCTTTGGCTCGGGGGACGTATACGGGATACGGAAGTGTGTTTGGAACGGTGTTTTGAGGTGGCAGGGGTCGTATTTGATCGAAATACGGAGTTTTCACGCAAAACGAGGCGAAACGGGGGCTCGAGGAGAGTGGAAACTCAGTTGGGTCGTGGCTATGGTGAAAATGGAGAGTAATTTTGTTCTTTTTAAATGGCTTTGACAGCCCTTGTATTTATAGGTGAATTTTCAGCATGAGTCCGGATGGACTTAGGGTGAAATCAGGGGGGTTTTGTGAAACATTGGAAATTGGAGGGGCTTGCTTGGGCAATTCCAGATTTCCCGCAAATGAGTCCGGCCGGACTGAGACTGCATACCAGGGGTATTTTTGTCTTTTCACTCTGATTTTGATTGAGAGGTGATGGGGGAGCTGTGGCATGTGAGCCACGTGTCCCTGTGACTCACAGGCCATGGGAATTTGTGCCATTACTTCCCGGTTTTGTCCGTTTTTAAAATAACAGTCCGGAAAATGTCCAAAATGCCCCCGGAAAGTGCCGGAAAGTGTATTTTTCAGGGAAATCCGTACTTTTACGTGCAACGACGTGTGTTGAGTATGCTTCGACGTTGGAATGCTCGGGGCAGTCCCGGAATGTCTCGTTGGCTTGGCAACGGGGAACTTAACGGGTTCCGGTTAACCTGGAGCGGGCCAGTTAACGGATTCCGGTTAACTTCTAATGGATTTTGGCAATCCGGATTTGCATACTTACAGTTAGCCCCTCAAATACGTCTCTTTCGAAGGAAGTGGGGTCGATGAAAAAGATAAGGATCCAAATCGGGATGCCTTACTTTGAAAGACCTGAGCGATCAGCTGGCTGGACCCTTAGTGAAAGGATTCCTACGTATCCCGAGCGGGAATCAAGCCGATCGTAGTTCGTAGGTGCAAGAACCGTGTGCGGGGACCTTGACCTGAGCGAGACTGTTGGGAGGCGTCTAAACTTGAATGAGACCATTGCGAGGTAACCGTGTGCTGAAACATGGACGTATGGCGCCTCAAACTGGAGATGCAGATACTTTCGAGGGCATGTGGCGCCTCAAACCGGAGCTGCGAGGATACGTTTATCCTGAGATGGAGGCGTTCGTGCCTTGAGTGCTGGACTTACGATGACGGCCACGTTTATCCTGCTGGGGATAGGGTGGTAATGATGAGAATGGTTGTGTTAAACTGGCATTATTAAAAACTCGGAAGGATTGACATTTCTTCTTTAGAATCCTGCTGGGGATGTGCGTTCGGGCTTACCTTGATGGCCGAAGAGGGATTGTTGTGCGGGCTTACCTTGATGGCCGCTGAGGTGGGAAGTTCAGGCTTACGACTGGCGGACGGGGAAGTGAACGTTGGTGAAAACCAATGGGAATTTTGACGTCGGGAGACGAAATTGTGACTGGAATGTCCGGAGATAGGATGAGGCGTTTGAATGTCAAACGTCAGCTGGGGATTGAGAATTTAACGTCCGGAGACGAGCGTTAGTGAGGACTAACTGGGAATATAACGTCTGGAGACGAGCGGTAGTGAGGACTAACTGGGAATTTAATGTCTGGAGACGAGCGTTAGTGAGAACTAACTGGGAATTTAACGTCTGGAGATAGGCGTTAGTGAAAACTAACTGGGAATTTAACGTCTGGAGACGAGCGTTAGTGAAAGCTAACTGGGAATTTAACGTCTGGAGACGGGCGTTAGTGAAAACTAACTGGGAATTTAACGTTTGGAGACGGGCGTTAGTGAAAACTAACTGGGAATTTAACGTCTGGAGACGGGCGTTAGTGAAAACTAACTGGGAATTTAACGTCTGGAGACGGGCGTTAGTGAAAACTAACTAGGGGTTTAACGTCTGGAGATGGGCGTTAGTGAAAACTAACTGGGAATTTAACGTCTGGAGACGGGCGTTAGTGGGAACTAACTGGGAATTTAACGTCTGGAGACGAGCGTTAGTGTGAACTAACTGGGAATTTAACGTCTGGAGACGAGCGTTAGAAATGTCTAACTGGGAATTTAACGTCTGGAGACGGGCGTTAGTGAGGACTAACTGATAATTTAACGTCTTGAGACGAGCGTTAGTAAAAACTAACTGAGAATTGAACGTCTGGAGACGAGCGTTAGTGAAAACTAACTGAGAATTGATCCTCGGGGGATGGGGTGTTAGAAAGGTCTAACTTGGAGGAAATTTTACACTTTTGGGGGCCAAAAGGGGTAAAATTGAAACTGCGAGAAGTTGAGGGGCCAAATTGGCAAGGAATCTTTCTGCTGCAGAAAGAGTCCGGCAGGATTGAACCTGAAGTTGACCAGGTTGTTATCAGCGCCGAGGCTGAAGCAAATTTTGGTCATTTCTTCCATTTATTCCAACGAGAGGGAGAGAAAGGAGGAGAGAAAAACCATTCCAAATTGCGAGTTTGCTCAAATTTGTGAAAGAAAATCAACATGGAGGGTGATTTGGAACCAATGACTCGTCATGGAAGGACCGATGATGAAAGAACGCGGTTGGTTCGGACCATTCGAACCATTACTCTTCCATTGAATCCGGCGAAGTTCTACCTGGCGAGGGAGAACCACAAATCCAAAGGAGGGATCGAGAGACAGGTACACTTCCTTCAAATTCCATTAATTTTAAGAATGTGCATTTTTAAAATGTTAGAAATTTGACTAGGAATGAGTTAGGGATTTTGGTGCCCGGATTGGGGCTTTTGACTTTGCTATGCGCCTTTGTCGAAATTGACTAGAATGTACTTCAATTGACACCATGGGTAGATGACATAAAAATTTTGGTTGCAAAATTCCATGTCTAGATGTGTTTTCCAAATTTAAAGTCTGTTTAAATTGGGATGGAGTAAATTTTTGAAATGTTCGAAAGGACTTGAAAGTTTCGAATTCGACGGAGTTTTCGAAGGGCTTTGAAAGTTCCGGATTCGACGGAGTTTTCGAAGGGTTTTGAAAGTTCCGGATTCGACGGAGTTTTCGAAATGCTTTGAAAGTTCCGGATTCGATGGAACTTTCGAAATGTTTTGAAAGTTCTGGATTCGACGGAGTTTTCGAAATGCTTTGAAAGTTCCGGATTCGACGGAGTTTTCGAAATGCTTTGAAAGTTCCGAATTCGACGGAGTTTTCGAAATGCTTTGAAAGTTCCGAATTCGACGGAGTTTTCGAAGGGTTTTGAAAGTTCCGGATTCGACGGAGTTTTCGAAATGCTTTGAAAGTTCCGAATTTGACGGAGTTTTCGAGATGTTTTGAAAGTTCCGGATTCGACGGAGTTTTCGAAGGGTTTTGAAAGTTCCGGATTCGACGGAGTTTTCGAAGTGCTTTGAAAGTTCCGAATTCAACGGAGTTTTCCAAGGGTTTTTGAAAGTTCCCGATTCGATGGAGTTTTCGAAATGCTTTTGAATGTTCGGGATTCGACGGAGTTTTCGAAATGTTTTGAAAGTTCCGGATTCGATGGAGTTTTCGAAGTGCTTTGAAATCTTGGACCGTTAATACTCCAATTGGGATGGAAATATTTTAGGAAAGGAATGAGAACTGTATCTGCATTGCATCATTTTGACATGCGTTCGTGCACTCTGTTGATGTCGCTTCTATATTAACGTATTTTGCTGTGTTCACCTGCAGGGGCAAGGGACGGTTGATGTTCACAACCAGAAGAGTCGGGGAGCCTTTGAGGAAGTGCGAGCGCTGTTGGAGATATTCCCGGACGAGGCTCGATACGGAGAGAGGAGTCCACGGCAGCTGGTGGTTGACTCCGGCTTGGCTGGATTTATCAGCGCGGTAGCCGCGGTGGCTGTGATGCAGAGGGCGAGGTCCATGTACGTAGCTCTGAGCGAGTACTGGTGGGATATGATCCATACTTTTCATTTCAGGTGGGGGGAGGCGACGGTGACTCCTTCTGACTTTGCTGCTATCACTGGGTTGCCTACCTGGGGCAACGCGCTGGTGTGGGTGGACGGTTATACTCCAGGGCAGTTGTCGGAGCTGCTGGGTTTCGATATTATCGATGCCAGGGGATTAGGTATTCAGTACAGGCCGATGGAGATGCATCTGAGGACGGGTATTGCTGATTATGGGAAGGGGTCCCCGAGGATGACCGCTGAGCGTCTGGCTCGAGGGTTCATATGGTTCGCGTTGTCAGCGAATCTGTTCCCGACTTCTGACACGTCCTGTCACTTCCCTTTGCTCGGGTGGCTGACAGACTTGGATGTCGTGAGGGGGTACGCATGGGGGGAGGCTGGACTGGCCGAGCTCTACCACGCCTTGGACAGGTTCTCGCGGGGAGAGGAGAACACCTTGAGCTGCTTCTCCTTCGCTTTGGATGTGAGTTCATGTCTTTTCTCTTCACTGTCTCATTTTTGTACTCATATGTTTCTGCTTTGTAGCTGACATAACTTTCCATTTGCTTGACAGGTCTGGTGCTATGAGGTGTTCAGCCCGCAGCGGTGGGAGATTAAGGAGGCGTACCGGTCCTTGTTCCCGCCATGCCGTCTCGCGTAAGAGGGCGAAGAAAGCGGTGTCGTCGAGAGAGGGCACTCGACCGTCGTACGAGGAGGTGTCTCAGCCCCGAGCAGAGTTCTTCGAGCGGATCCACTCGACTCGGTGGAGCCGGATTCACGTTGGCGTGGTTCGGGTTGCTGAGCGAGGTTACGCAGGCGGCGGAAGCCGCTGGTGGGACTTCACCGTGATGCGATGTATCTGGGAGAGGGTGACCCGCCGCATGGCCCGAGGTCCCTTCCGATGGTGCCGGTGGATCCGCCCGCACATACGTAATCCTCCGTCGATGCCGATGGAGGAGTTGGAGTGGCATAGACAGGTGTGTTCTATACGAGTATGTCATAGCGGAAGCCGACTATGACACTTTCTTGAGGATGAGGCCGAGGAGCCCGCAGTGCAAGACGTGGAGGGCGAGGGCCCCTGGATATCCCGGAAATCTCCCGCTCCCACGCGCTAGGCCGGGCGTACGAGGGGCCGGACGGCTCACGCAGCGACCGGTGATCCCGATCCCGTGAGGAGCCGAGATCTCAAGATGGTGGACCCCAACACTTCGGTGAGTGCCTTTGATTTTCTGCATTTGATAGTAGCATTCTGCAAATGTTGCATCAGTACTTTCTGCTTGTCTTTTGATGACTTTCCTAGTTTGTAGGTGTCTGGCCGCACGTATAATCAGGCTATGAGACAGTTGGACGGGTGGGCCAACTACATTAGGAGTCTCGTGGAGTTCCTGAGGTGCAGTTCCCGGAGGAGCGTGGATGTTCGTGAGCCGAGGCCGTCTAGGCCGAGAGGTTCGTCTGCTCCCACGACTGGTGGAGAGGACTTTGTGCAAGGATTTGGCCAGTTTGCGGGCAGAACGGCTGGGTTTGGAGCTCATCCTCCTTCGCACTCGGGGCACGAGAGGGGAGAGTCTTCGAGTTCGCAGGCGCAGAGGAGGCCTTTCGCATATTCCCACCAGGAGGAATTCGGAGATTTCTCATTCTCGACGGATCCGGCTGCTGCGGAGCAGTGCATCGAGTGCTCGGATAACGAGCAGGACTCTGAGTAGTCCTCCTTTATTGCTTTTAGACAAAATGTATGTATTGTCCGGAACAATTTGACTTGTATTTGAAAAAAGGCGCCCTTGAGGCGAAACCTGTATTTTGCACATCTATTTAGTGATTACCTTCTTTTTATTTTGGCAAATAAGCAAGTAGGTTGATCAAAAATAAATAACATGAAACACGCATGAAAAATTGAACAGGTCAAAATTTATGCCTATATGCACTGATTATTAATTAATTGCACTGTTGCACGAGCCCGGGGCGGAAGATGTGTTGGCTTTGGTTAATTGAAACCATGGGAGCACGCAGATTCACAAGGCATGAACAGGGCTTGGTTTGGAATTGTTTCCAATTTTAAGAGCAGCTGGCTACAGAGTTGACCAAGTCAACTATAGAGAGAGTTCGGCCGAACTGAGAATGAAATTCCAGATTCTTTTAAATTGCAGTTTCATCATTGCAATTAGTTAAGAAACTGCGCATCTACCCTTGATCAGTTAGCTGAATTCCTTTCAAATTCCTAAGGCTTCCTTCACTTTCTTTCATTGCTCCCTTTCCTAAGCTATCATCTCGAATGCAAGAGCGATACTTGGAAAATTTCCAGTCGAGGGTACGGAACCACACGAGGCAAAACAAGGGGTTTTTCGAAGGCTGTTACAGGATGAAATTTGTTTGGGCTTTGAAGGAGCTCATGCCAGATTGAGATCTTTTGAGAGCCGCGGCTCGCTTCTGGGTTGTACGGAGGAATGTGTATAACTTCTCGTACAACGAAATCACTCCTATGTTCGAAGATTTCCAGGCCATTCTGGGAGGACCTGAGACGGAACAGCTAGTTCTTTCGTATGCTGGTGGCATGGCAACTGTTGAGAAGCTAGTGTCTCTGCTTGGTATCTCGGCTGGAGAAGCATACGGGATGCTAATATTGAACACTGATTATGTCGACATTTCGGGGATGCCCGATAGATTTGCTGGTAGTGAGGGGAGCGTCTTTGCGTGGGACACGTTTGCTCTGTTGTGATGATGTGTCGCCATTTCGCGGGAAAAAAATCGATTTCTTTGCGTTTCTTTGAAAAAACCAAATAAAACCCGGGAAAAAGAACGGAGTCGCCACGCCATTTTTGTTTTAAGGGCCAAAACTTTGAAAAATGCCCGAGATCAGAAATTTGGGTTCGGAGGTCATGTTACACGCCGGGAAGGACGTTAGTGTGCACCCGGAATGCCTCGTAAAACGAGTCTGCCAAGCTGAAAATCATTTGTGTGTGTGTGGGTGTGTGTTTTGGCCAAAATAATTTGAAATTCAGAAAAGTAAAAATTGGGATATCTTTTTAAGACTTTAAACTGATCCCATGGTTTTTTGGAAGATTTTTGGATTGATATTTGGTACTCAAAAGACCCTTTTGAAGTTGAGAGTCACTTCTGCCAGAATGAAAAAGGCAGTGGACCTTTGATTTTGAAATGGATTCAAGGGTCTTAAAACTTCATAATCTGGATAAACTTAGAGAATGAAAGTTGTTCCAGACACCTTAAATAAGATTTGTGCGAATGAATTTTTAATTTTGGAGAAGATTTGAGGGGTCAAAACCTTCTGGAAATCTCAGGTATGCAATCTGGATTTCCAGAAGCTGATGAACTAGCCTCTAAAAGAAAATTTGAAAAAGAGAGTTTTACTCACCCAAAAAATAAAGTAAAAATATTTCTAGAAAGCTCTTGATGTTGGATACAAAAAGTGTTTTGTAGTCAACACCAAATTACAAGTTTATCTGTGTCCAAAAATTAAGACAATGGACTGGGATCCTGGAAAATTGCTACTGGACAGCAACTTCTCAAGAAAGAAAATATGATTTTAAGGGGGGTTTTGCATCCATGCTTGTCCCCATTTCCCTAGGTTTTGGTTAGTGATCACTTGGCATTTTAGTGGTGAATCAACTATACCAAACCATCCTTGGGGTACATTAGGACTAAGCACTTCATTTTCTTAGGGAGGGGAATTTTATCCTTTGAAAATGAGATTTGATGCTTGAAAATGTTTTTTAGGGTTTTGAAAATGTGTTTTCTTTGCAAGAAAGTAAGATAACTTGAAAATAATGTTGATCCTTGTAGAAGATCATCCATGGAGATGAACTTCCATGGTGATCTTCTTGGATCTAAGACAAGAAGATGAATGAACTACATTTTGTAGTTTGAAAATGCATGCATGGATGAGAGATTTAGGGTAAGAAGAGGGAGGTTATACCTATCTTCTTTGTGCTTTAGGGATTTGGCTTGAATGTATGAGTGTTTGAGGCTTTGAATGTAAGAGTGTTTGGGTTTGATTTGAGTGAGTGAAAGTTGGGAAGATTCAAGAGAAAAAGGTGACAATTCTTATGGAATTCTCACTGTTTTCTCGAGTATATTCGCCAAATACTGTGAATTGTGTTCTTCTTCCCTTCTTGTTTTTGTGACTGGAGGGCTCAATTTATAGCCCTCTGAAAATTGCAATCCCATCCGCGCGGATAGGACCTGCAGCGTGCACTGTTCATTAAATGCTGCTTCAGGCTTTGGACATAAGGAATAATCTTTTTTAAAATTCAAATTAACCAGCCAGATTATGTTTCCAGCCATTTCTTTTTTTGGTTTTTCTTATTTCTTTTGATTTTTTGATTCCTTTCCTTGGTTTATCCTTTTTTGGCAATCCCTAATCTACCCTTACTTGGTTAGAAATGTTAGGATTGTTAGGAAATGTTAGTAATGTTATAACTTTCGTTAATTTTCTAACGAAAATTCTAACAAGCTCAAATTGGAGCACTTACATCTGTGCGCGATTGCTACTCTGTTCACAATCACGTCCCTGGGTGTGTGCCATCACAGTGTACTGGACCTGGTGGGGCAGTGCCGGAATAGGGGAGACATCGTGCCTTTGGTTCTGGGTGAGACATTCCTGGGCATAGGTCGGATGGCGACCGGCAGACAATATATGTGGGGAGGGAGTCCCGCCATGCTTACCATGTGGTTGAGGGAGAGGTTGCAGATGATGCCCGAGGTGCCAATGTCTTGTGACGCTTGGTCCTTCTCTCGACGTCCTCTGGTGATAGGGGCAATCAGGCTGAACTGGAGCTCTGGATGGCCAGACTCCGCACGCATCACTTGCGATGGTGGGTTCCTCACTGGAAGTTACAGATTTGTCCGACCGCTCAGGGGGGTCTCTTGGTTGTTAGGGTGTCGGGGCTGTCCCAGACGGCTTTTGACATTCCATCGTTGGTTCTGCGACAGTACGGGCTGGAGCAGGTGCCACTGACGGGTTTAGTTCATGCTGCTACCTTCGAGGTGGGATCTCTGCTGATGGAAGATCCTTCGACTCTATTGCTGCTCACACGGTTGTGGCAATACACGTTCTTTCCTGCCAGGGTTCTCTTCCACCGGAGAGGGGGCATTGTTCTGTCTACGCAGTATCTGAACTGGTATAAACTGTGTATAGGGGAGACACAGATGTCTATCTTGTGGAGACGGGATGAGCTGTTGGGTGCTGATCACCTTGACAACTCGACCTTGAGGAGGACTGAAGTGGGGGCTAACCCTCGGAATCGTACTGGGAACGAAATGGCTGACTATGAGGTCAATGCTGATTGGGAGGCCAATCGAAGCACGGTTATGATGGCTCGAAGAGAGGCGCCGGGACGTGCTGTGGAAAGGGTCAGATTGACAGCTACATAGCTGACGGAGGCGTCGGGAAGGGTCCCTAAGCCAGGTAGAAGGACTGCTGGAATATTCCCTGTGAAGGTAAAGAACACTCGCCGTGGGAAAGGGAAGGGGAAGAAGGATGAAGGACCAAGTATGGGAAACTAGGTTGACCTTGCTGTCCAGAGTATCCACCCACTGTCACTGCAGACACATTAACTGATTAATGTTTTATTGTAGTTTTGCTAGCGTATAGCGAGTCAAGAGTTGACCGTGCTTGAACTCATCAAAGATTGTTTTAACCGTAATGAATTTGTAGGTTAATTGAAAAGAGTTTTTCAAAACACAAGCAATTGATGCTTATTATTATTATTTTTTTGAGACCGAACCAATGATGGCTGCCTACGTTCCCCTTTTACAATTGGACTAAGGGGCTCAGGTCACCGTAGTTCGACACTTTAGGTGAATTTGAGAAAAGCAAAGACAAAATAAGTGTGGCCCTGTTTTTTACCTGGATCATTAGCGGGAATGTATCTAGTTGGGTATTACTTTTTTAGCACTTTAATTTTACTGAGGGGTGGTGTATGGGGAAGGAGAGTTGACTCATGCTCTTCCTCAAATGAAGTATCTGCGGAGCTTGCTTCCGTTCACAGGGTTAACGAAAGGGTTCCCGTCCAAATCTGCTAACTTCATGACTCCTCTGGAAAAGATTCTTTGTACCATGAACGGTCCTATCCAGGTAGGCTCCCACTTTTTGAGGGGATTGGTCTGCGTAGGAGGCTTTTCCTTTAGCACCAAGTCGCCTTCTCTGATGTCTCAGATCTTGACTTTCTTGTCGAATGCTCGGGCCATTCTGCTTTGGTAGGCTCGAGTGTGTTCCATGGCTTTCAATATGTGCTCGTCGAGCAGAGCAAGTTCGTCGTGACGGCTCTGTAGGCATTCGACTTCATTGATCCCGTTTTCTAAGAGGACTCGGAAGGATGGAATTTCCAGTTCCACGGGTAACATTGCTTCCATTCCGTAGGTAAGTGCAAATAGAGTCTCCCCTGTGGCGGTTCTGACTGATGTTCTGTATCCCCAGAGGGCTAGATGTAGCTTTTCAGGCCAGTCCCGACCTCTGGTGGTCATCTTTCTGATTATCATAGCAAGAGTCTTGTTTGCTGCCTCTACTGCACCATTGGTTTGTGGTCTATAAGGAGAAGACTTGTGGCGTGTTACTCTGAATTCGGTCAGCAGTTGGTCACAATCTCCTTCGAAGTGGGTTCCATTGTTGGATATGATCTCATTGGGCACTCCGTATCGGCACATGATGTTCTCTCTGATGAACTCGGCCACCTTCTTGGAATTCAGTACCTTGTACGATCTGGCTTCTACCCATTTGGTGAAGTAGTCGACTGTAACTAGAATGAACTCGTGACCATTGCCCCCTGGTGGAGAGATCTTGCCGATGACGTCGATTCCCCCTGTGGCGAAAGGCCATGGCGTAATCATGCAATAGAGTTCATGAGGAGGGATGTGATAGAGGTTGGAGAACCGTTGACATTTGTCGCAGCTTCGGACGAACTGGATGCAGTCTGTTTCCATCGATATCCAATAGTATCCCATACGGAGAATGATCTGTGTCAATGCTCTGGCGTTCATGTGCGGACCGCAGGTTCCGTTGTGAACTTCGTTCATTAGCTCGCTGGCTTTTTCTTTGTTTACACACCGAAGGAGTGGCCCTTGGTGGCGCTTCTTGTACAACATACCCCCAGAATGAGGAAATGGGATGCCAGGCATTTTAATGCCATCATGTTTTTGGCTTTGATCCCTTCTTTGTATTTTCCATCTTCATTTGTGAAGGAAGCTTCTCCGTTTTGGAGGTACTGGTATATTTGATTGTACCAGGGTTCGTCGATCGTTTCATTTTTTATTTCGATCTCACAGCAATAGGCGGGTGTTTCCCGTCTGCCTATTCTGAGGGGTTTTACTGATTTCCCATTGGGAATTTCGACAAGAGAGGCGAGGGATGCCAGGGCATCTACGAAGCGGTTCCTGTCACTTGGAAAATAGTGAAAAGAGATGTCCTTGAACTAATGAGCTCCTCCATGTACGCGTGGTACTTCTGGAGGCCAGAATCTACCGTTTTCCATTTGTTGGACACTTGATTGATGATCAATGCTGAGTCTCCGTATACTTCCAGTTCTGAGATATTACGCTCGAGGGCGGCTTCCAGACCAGCTGCACAGGCTTCGTATTCTATTGCATTGTTGGTTGTTTCAAAATTCAGCTTGATGGCTATGGGAGTATGCTTGTTCTTGGGATCGACAAGGAGCATTCCAATACCATTTCCCTTCTTTTTGGCTACCCCATCGAAGAAGAGCTGCCAGCGGTTTGCACTGTTGAGTGAAAAGATTCCGTCGTCCGGAAACTGCGGATCAAGACCCTTAGGTTCACTGCTTGGGAAGTCTGCCAGCTGATCTGCCATTACTCTGCCCTTCGTTGATTTTCTGACCATGTACTTGATGTCGAACTCAGCTAGGAAGAATGACCACTTGGCTAGTCGCATTGACAGGGATGGCTTGTCAAAGAGATATCGGACGGGGTCCCTTTTGGAGACCAGGAGCACTGAATGTGACTGCATGTAGTGTTTCAGTTTCCCGACCACCCATACCAAGGTGGTACAAGTTTTCTCTAATGATGAGTAGCTGAGTTCACTTCCTTGAAGCTTCCGGCTTACGAAGTAGATTGCATGCTCAACCTTGGAATCTTTCTGTTCTTGTGCCACCATTGCTCTGATTGACATGTCTGTTACTGTCAGATACAGGAGTAGTGGCTTGTCTTCATGTGGCGGGCACAGAATTGGGGGATTCACCAAGTATGTCTTGATTTTCTCGAAAACTGTTTGGCACTTGGAGTCCCATTTGATGTCGACATTCTTCTTCATCAGTTTGAACATTGGCTCGCAGAGAGATGTCAACTGGTTGATGAAGCGACTGATGTAATGAAGTCTTCCCATAAAACATTTCACTTCTATCAGGGTTTGAGACGGGTTCATGTCGATGATGACCTTGATTTTCTTGGGATCGGCTTCGATACCTCTTTATGTAACCATGTACCCAGTACCTTGCCACGCTTGACGCCGAATGGTGCACTTCGCAGGGGTTCAATCTCATGGAGTGCTTTCTGAGTCTGTTGAAGAACTTTCTCAGATCTTTTATGTGCTGCATGTCTGATCCTCTGGAGTGGATGATCATGTCGTCGACATATACTTCGATTTCTTTGTGAATCATGTCATGGAAGAGGGCTGTTGCAGCCCGCTGGTAAGTAGCCCCAGCGTTCTTCAGACAGAACGGCATGACCGTGTAACAGTATGTCCCCCGCAGAGTGGTGAAAGCAGTCTTGGCTTGATCTTCCTCAGAGATTTTGATCTGGTTGTATCCAGCGAACCCATCCACGAAGGACTTTACTTTGAAATTTGTCGTGGTGTCGACTAGCATGTCGATGTTAGGCAGTGGGAAATCATCTTTAGGGCTGGCCTTGTTGAGATCCCGGAAATATACACAACATCTGACCTTTCCATTGGCCTTGGTGACCGTCACGATGTTGGAGAGCCAAGTCGGGTACTCAATCACTCTGATGAAACCAACTCGGAGAATTTTCTCAATTTTTTCTTTCACTTGCAAGGACCACTCTGGCTTGATCTTGCGCAGCTTCTGTTTGACAGGCTTGGATTCGGGATCCAGGGGAATGCTGTGCTCCACGATCGATGGATCGAGTCCTGGCATGTCCTGGTATGACCAGGCGATCATGTCAACATACTCCCGGAGGAGGCTTATCAGGGCTTCTTTTTCTGCATCGGCAAAGAAACTGCCCACTTGTGTCTCTTTATGCTCTTTCACTGACCCCAAATTCACTTTGGACATAACCTCTTCGGCAGCTTGGGCCCGGTTGTCCTCTTGGTCAACTACACGCTTGAGAACTTCTTTAATGTATTGTTCATTTAATGTGTCTGCTTCTTTATCAATTGAGTTATTAACGTCCTTTAAGTTGTTTGTTAACTTATCAATTCTTAAAGTGGCAATGAGAGGATACTCCGAAAGGTCAGACTTTTCATTAAACGAGAACGGAAATACATGGTTGGCTACATTATCATAGTCTTCCGGCATAAGGCCGTTGGACGACTCAGAGGAGTGGACTTTTACAAGGACTGACTCAGAGGGTTCGAGATCGAGTTTAGGGAGATGTGGGTGCAGGCCCAGCTTGTCTTCCATTTCTGTCTGGCTTGCCCTTGGTCCGGTGAAAGTTACCCAGTTCTTCAGTGACATTGTTGGATGCTTGATGAGGGTTCGGGGATCGAGAGGCTTGGCTTTTGCTATCCCAATCATGGCAATCATGCTGTTTTCGGAGCCCAGGTCAATCAGGTTTGGCACCTCCATGACTTCTTCAAAAAGACTCTGTAGAGCTGGTCCACTAAGAGCGTCTTCTATGAATTCTGGTTCCTTCTGCTTTGGAGTTATTGTCTCGAATGTGGCCTCGGCGGCTAATCCGAACAATCTGTTTCCCGTGAAGAGTACCTTGAGTTTCTCTTCTATGTCTAGGATTCCCTTGAATGTGTACTCGTGCTGGACTGTGGTGGCAATTGGTCCAGGTAGAGCTGTGATGTCGAAGAACGCTCCCCTAATCGGATTAGCCTTGAGTCCTTTGAAACGCTTGAGGTCCCGTGCTAGCTGTTCCATCGTTTCTGTAGTCTCTGTGCTGTCTATCCCTGCTTCTTTCTCATCTTCATCAGTTCCACTGTCGGTCCCCTCAGTTCTGCTGTTGGTTCCGCTGTCGGTCCCCTCAGTTCTGCTGTCGCTTCCCCTGTCGGTCCCCTCAGTTCTGCTGTCGGTTCCCTTGTCGGTCCCCTCAGTTTTGCTGTTGGTTCCCTTGGTGAAGTAATGAGCGAGGTTGAAACTGTAAGGTCGGAGGTTGGGTGTGCCATCGGAGGTTCCCCTTTTGCGGGCTGCTGCCTTGGTGCGGGCGAGCCTTTTGTTTTCCCTGATGTCAGCCGGTGTCGGCACATAACCAATCCCCTGGACCGTGGTGTGGTCCTTGACTTTAATGACTTGGTGTTGGCCTTGTAACCTTTTGCCGAGCCCCAGTCCTGGGATGAAGTTCATGAGTTTCATCATCTTCATGGCAGGAGGAATCTTGTCTTGAAACAGTGGAAGGTCCACGTTGCATATTTGGATCTTGGAGGTCTCCAGAATGAATCCAGTTAATGTCATGTCGTCATTATGCTTGATTTCTAACACTGGAATGTCGTTGGTGTTGGTCCCCTCGGTGGTGACGCTGTCGCCATAGACAGTGGTTAGCTCGTTGCCTTGCATGAACTTGAGGCACTAGCGAAGGGTGGATGCCACGCCATTGATTTGATGCAGCCAGGGACGCCCCAGGATGGCTGTGAAAGTGATTGGAATGTCCAACACATGGAATTCGGTGGGGATCATCCGCTTGCTGAACCAGATATTAAGAGTAGCAACCTCGAGAACTGTACGGGAAGTAGAGTCATAGGCCTTGACAGTGTGGATTGAAGGCTTCAGATCTGTGGGCTTGATGTCAAGCAGGTCCATCATCTTGGCGGGCAAGACATTCATTCCGGAACCTCCATCCACCAACACGCGGGGAAGGTGATGCTCGTCCAACTGGACTGTGATGTAGAGTGGCTCATTGTGATCAGCCCCAAATTTTGGAAGGTCCAAATCTGTGAAGGTGATAATGTTGCCATAGTGGATGTTGCCGATCATCTGAATGACTTCGTCTGGGGTTGCGTCCACGGGGACCATGGTACGGGCCAGACTTTCCTCTAGCTTGAGCTTGTGAGGATATGAAGATGTGAGCAGGGACCAAAGGGAAATGTTTGCCTGGGTCTGCTTGAGCTGAGTGAGGATCGGGTCCTCTTTCAGGGAACTTGCGTCTTTGGGCTGGCCGGGTTGCAGTTCTGGCTCCGTCGCCTTTTTGGTGGCCTTAGGTGGTAATGCATGGATTTGACCCGATCGGGTTAGAACGCTGACATCAGGCTTGGTTCCTTCTGAATAGGCCGCTCTGAGTTGAGCCATAGTCAGAGGAGGATTCCTCATAGCGTAGGGCCATATGTCTTCCCGCTTTGACAATTTCCATGGTGTTGGAGCCCTTGTCGTTGGTGACCTGATCGGAACGGGTGATGTAAGTACCCAAATCCGGATCGTCAAAATCCGTTAGAAGTTAACCGGAATCCGTTAACTGGCCCGCTCCAGGTTAACCGAAACCCGTTAAGCTCCCCGTTGCCAAGCCAACGAGACGTCCCGGGACTGCCCCGTGCATCCCGACGTCGAAACGTACTTAACACACGTCATCGCACGTAAAAGTATGGCTTTCCCTGAAAAACGCACTTTCCGGCACTTTCCGAGGGCATTTCGGACATTTTTCGGACTGTTATTTTAAAAACGGACAAAATCGGGACCCGGGTACGAACTCCCACAAGGCTGGTGAGTGGGACACTTGGCATGCATGCCACCTCCCTCTAGTCACCTTTCAATCAAAAATCAAGGAGAAAAGACTAAAATACCCCTGGTATGCAGTCCAAGTCCGGCCGGACTCCTTTGCAGACTCTCAGAAATTGCCAGCAAGTCCCTCCAATTTCCAAAGTTTCACAAAACCCCCTGGATTTGAAGCTATGTCCGGCCAGACTCATGCTGAAATTTCACCTATAAATAGAAGGGCTATCAAAGCCATTTATAACAACAAATTTACTCCCCATTTTCACCTCACCCCACGGCCCAAACCAAATCCTCCCTCTCCCGAGCTCCCGTTTTGCCTCGATTTGCGTGAAAACTCTGAGTTTCAACCAAACAAGAACCAAACCACCTCGAAACACTGTTCCAAACCACTTTCCGTATCCCATATACACCCCCCGAGCCAAAGGAGTCGACCCTAGCCATAGGTATAACTCCCTCTCCCTAATCTCTCGTTCCGTCTCGATTTACGCGCCAGTCGCTACAACCGTTTCGGATGACATCTTTGAAATGTAGACGCCTCCATCTAACGGGGTCCGATACGTTTTAGCCGCTAGATCCTCTTCTCTTCCCGTAAGGGAAGTAATCTCGGGTTAAAACGGCGTTCCGGCCCCGTTCCATTTAAATTTTTGTCATTTACAATTCCGGATCGATCGATCCGTCGAACAGCATTTACTTTTCTGTCATTTACAATTCCGGACCGTTTGATCCGTCGAACGTCATTTACATTTCTTGCAACTTTACAATTCCGAGTCGTTTGGCTTGTCGATCGTCATTTACGATTCCGGATCGTTTGATTCCGTTGATACCGCACTTTAAATACTGTCATTTACAAAGTCCGACCCGTTTGGATCGTGATAGTATTTACTTTTCAAAGTCCGAGTCGCAACCCGATTCGTTGATTGCATGTCATTTAATACGTTTTTTTCCCGTAAAAATCGTTAACAATGTAATGCCCGGTTCAAAACCGGAGTTCGACCTTCGAACTCTCTTTCAAAACGCGCGAAATGACGTTCGGCATCCGAATGCTCATCTTCAAACCTAAAAGCCAACTTTTGACATTCAAAATCATTTAATACGTTTTTCTCTCGTGAAAATCGTTAACAATGACAATCCCGGTTCAAAACCAGAGTTCGACCTTCGAACTCTCTTTCAAAACGCGCGAAATGACGTTTGGCATCCAAACGCTCATCTTCAAACTAAAAGCCGACTTTTGACATTCAAAATCATTTAATACGTTTTTTCCGTAAAACCGTTAACAATGACAATCCCGGTTCAAAACCGGAGTTCGACCTTCGAACTCTCTTTCAAAATGCGCGAAATGGCGTTTGGCATCCAAACGCTCATCCTTAAACTTCCAAAGCCGACGTTTTTCATTCAAACGCTCGTCTTTTCAAACAATATCACCTAATCAACGTTTGATATTCAAACCAAGATTAAGCTTGTCATTCAAGCCCCCATTTCAAAATGCAAACACACGCACACGTTTTCGAGAAAGGTAGAAAGATTCATCATACGAGGTGTTTCGGGTGATCTCGTAATACTCTTCCCGAAACGTAACGTGACCTCCAAACCTAACAATCTCTGGTACTAAAAAAAGCCTTTTACTCGTTTTTGCTACCAATAAAAATGATCCCCGTTTTCAAAAAAGCCTTTTCCTATGTTTTTGCTACCAATAAAAATGACACCATTTTCAAACAATAGCCGTTTCTCAACGTTTGGGCTCAAAATACAAAAAACGCGTGGCAACTCCTCTTCCTTCCCAAAAAGCGAGGTCTCAGACACCAACCCTCCGCGAAAGACAACCGCGCTACGCGTGCGCGCGAAAATCCCGGGAATTTCAGTTGGCGACTCCGCTGGGGATTAAAGGATACTTTTTTAAAAAATTGCCGTTGTTTTCAAAAAATCCTTCCATGGGTCAAACTTTCGTTTACCCTTCCTCATTTTCGTGTGCGTGTGTTACTTTAAACCTCGAACGGTTTTTTCAATGGCATTACATTGTTGTCCTTTCAAAATCATACCATGTTTGTGCATCCCCATTCATGTTTGATTTTCATGCTATCTTTTGAACTGCGCATCAAAATTCTTTAAGACACACTCTGAAAAATCTCTGTTTTACTCAGAAAAAAGAATTTTAGTGACCGCACACTACTCGCACTTGCTGCCTCGGTACACCGCACTTCACGTGCACTTGCTGCCTCGCTACACTGCACACTACGACCCATAACCCGGGATGGCCTTATCAGTTGTACCTCGGTTGGTCTGCCAGACACCTTTCGAGGGCGTACGGAGTCGTCCCAAACAGCCCATCCTAGCCCGTGTAAGCCACGCACTCTTTGTGTCACACTTTGTCCAAGACCCCGGTTGGTTTTTGGCTTAGTTCGTGTCATAAAGCCTAAGTGTATATTTTTACGCCGGGTTCCGCCACGAGTCAAGCTTGAGAGGTTGAGACCGAAGGTAGTTCCCGACCCGAAGTCTCGAGCTTTTCAGCCTTGACTTTTACGCGGAGCTTTGCCGAAAAATGTACCCGAAGGTTCAATGTGACACCGTGTCACCAGACCCTCACCGTATGCTCCGTGCCAACCACAACTTGGCCAACGCCAAAAGCTAAGGTCCCTCGCACAAGATAGTCAGGAGAGGTCATGCCGAAATTTTGGCACGATCCCCGCCTTAACTTAAGGACGTTGACTTCGACTGTGGCCCATGCGTCACATACGTTGGAAGTTTGCATGATCAGCTAGCCTTAAGTTCACTTTTTTGTTTGTCGGTGGAACTCGCTTGTGTAAGTGCTCCCATTTGAGTTGTTAGCATTTTCGTTAGAAAATTAACGAAAGTCTTATCATTCCTAACATTTCTAACAATTCCTAACTTTTCTAACAAAGCAAGGGTAAAGTAGGCATTGCTATTTAAGGTTAAGCCAAGAAAATAATCTTAAAAAAGAAAAGAAATTGTAAAAACCCGAACTGGCAAGCTGAAAAACACAGCCAGTTTGAATATTTTTGAAAATATTCCTTGTGTCCAAAGCCTGGAGCAGCATTTAATGCACCAGGCACGCTTACAGGTTGATCCGCGCGGATCCTATTGAGGTCTACAGTGGCCTATAAATTGAACCCCTCTCTCTCTCAGTTTACAGAACACAATTCACTCACAGAAGCTATACTCTGGCAAAAAACAGAGAGAAAACAGTGGGAATCCTTAGATTGCCAACATTTTCTCTTGATTCTTTCCCAATATCACTCCAAACACTCTCAAATCATTCTTAAACATATACAAGCTCAAGCTTAAGTCAACCCTAAAGAGGAGGATTAGAGAGAAAACATAGAGGACTTAAGTGTTATCTACTTGTTTTCTCTTTGACCAACTCTATCATCCAACACTAAACACATTCAAATCTTGATACTCCTCAAGTCAAACTCCAAACCAAGGAAGATAGGATTAAACCATCATTGGTAAACCCTCCTTCTCCTTATCTTAAACTTCCCTCATCCATGCATGCGTTTCAAACTTCAAAAATGTAGTTTGTTCATCAACTTGTTTGTTGTTCATCTTTGCTTGACCTAAAAATGTAGTCACCTTAGAATAAATTTCCATGGATGACCATTTAAAAGGTACAAATTACTTCTTACACACTTAAAAGTGTTCTTTCTCAAAATCATTCACTCAAAAGTGTTTTCCAAAATCCATTTTCACAACAAAATCTTGATTTCAAAGTTAAAATTCCCCTTCCCAAGCAAATGAAATGCTTAAAGTCCTAATGTACCCTAAGGATGGCTTGATATAGTAGATTCACCACTAAAATGTCTAGTGATCACTAATCAAAGCCTAAGGAAATGGGGACAAGCATGGATGCAAAACCCCCTTTAAAATCACATTTTCCCTCAAGAACATCTTGCTGTCCAGTAGCATTGGTCTAAGACCTCAGTCCATTGTCTAATTTTTTGGACACAGAAGAACTTGGAATTGGGTGTTGACTACAAAATACTTTTTATATCCAACATCCGTATCATTCCAGACATATTCTTACTTTATTTTTTGCGTGAGTATAACTCCCTATTTCAAATTATTTTCCAAAGGTCAGTTCAACAGTCTCTGGAAATCCAGATTTCATATCTGTGATTTCCAGAAGGTTTTGGTCCATCAAATCATCTCCAAATGGAAAATTATTTTGCAAAAACCTTATTTAAGATGTTTTGAACAACTTTCATTCTCAGACTTTCCCCAGATCTTGAAGTTTTAAAGCTCTTAAATCCATTTTAAAATCAAGTGTCCATTGCCTTTTTCATTCTGGCAGAATTGATTTCCAACTTCAAGAAATCTTTTGAGTACCAAAACTCAACCCTAAAATCATACCAAAAATCATGGGACTTTTTTAATGCCTTATAAAGAGTTCTCAATTTTTAGTTTTCTCAGTTTGAACTTATTTTGGCCAAAGGAACACACACACACACACACACACAAATGGTTTTTAAGCTTGGAAGACTCGTTTTACGAGGCATTTCGGGTGAACCCTAACGTTCTTCCCGGCGTGTAACGTGAACTCCGAACCCAAATCTCTCATTTCGGGCATTTTTCAAAGTTTTGGCCCTTAAAACAAAAATGGCGTGGCGACTCCGTGTTTTGATTTTCAAAAAGAAGAAAAATCATTTTCCGGTGGCACATTCGTTACAGTGGCGACTCCGCTGGGAAAAAAATAAGTTTTATCTTTTTAAAAAAAAAAAAGATTTTTTTGGGTCAAGCTTCCGTCCCGGCATTTGAAACCGTTTGTTGTGTGTGTGTTGATTTTTCACATTTTCGTGTTGTTTTGGCCGCCTCGGAAAAGTCAAAATTTTGACTATCGGACCCGTTGCCTTGAATTATGTGCTTATGTGTTATTTGCTTTCAAAAAAAAAAAATTCAAAAAAAAAAAATCTAAAATTCAAAAAATAAAGATTTTCAAAAAAAAAAAAGGTTTTCAAAAAAAAAATCATTTTTTTGCATGCATCATCCTCTTTAAGACACATGAAAATTCCTATTTTACTCAGAAAAAGAAGATAGACTGCTTGCACACTACGCGCACTTGGCCTTACACTTCACACTACGTCCTTAACCCGGGGAAATCCCAGTAGCAGCCCGTTTGGCCTTATTACGCCTCTCGGTGCGAGCACGGGACTACCCAAACATCCCATGGAGCCTCGTGTCGACCATGCACGTGTCCGTGACACACTTTGTCCGAGACCCGATTGGTTTTTAGTCTGGTCTATGTCATGCCCTGTCTGTGTATAGACCTTTCCTTTCAAGCCTTAGTCGGCCTACCAAGTCCATATCTTTCGGGACCCTAATCAGTCGAAGTCCTGCCGGTTTTCCTTTACGGGCTTTGACCAGATATTGACTGGCGCCTTGACTTTGACTCTGACTGGCACAAATTATACACTGACTCCCAGCATGACACTGAGTCATCAAGGATCAACGATTATTTCATGCCTAATTACGGCTTAACTGACAACAGGTCAAGATCAATTGTGGACATTTATCAGTCCTAACCATGTCGACCTTTTGTCGAGCCCTCGGACATGATCTTGACTTTGACGTCAGCTTTGTTCGTAATTTACATCGAATGCTCGGTAAGACTCGATTACCCGCCAGACTTTAGGATCGTTTTTCTTTTCGATCGGTGGGACCCGCTTGCCCTATAGGACCCTCGCCCGGGGCTGTCCGCCCTGGGAAGTCGAAATACAGGTGGAGTACGAGGGGCTTATAGACGTAGTAATGGGGCCCACTGATCCAGGATCCAGAGTAGTTTGCGAAAAAGAAGAGCAATCTTTTCCAACCGCTTAGGTTAATAAAGCATGTTTTAAGTAAACAAGAACAAATAATTGCATGTTGCATGAGCCCAAAGCCCAAACACCTACCCTCCTTCACTCCCAGACATCTGAACCCTCGTGTCTTTCCCCCCACAGCTCCGTACAAAGCTTGGTTTCGGGCACCGGGTCACCGTTTGATCAGTTGGGAAGAGTCGAGCGCATCGTCAGCTTCACCGTTTGTTCCGACTCCGGGTTTCAGAATGTCTGCATCAGCTGGTAACGATGGGGACAACACCACTTCGCCTCCTGGGACTCCTCAAACGGAACAGCAATGGAATCAGTTAGCCGAACAGATGAGACTGTAACAAGAAGCACAGCTGAATAGCCTTATGGAGGCTATTAAGAGCCATGGTTTGGTCGCCAGCCTCAATCCTGATGGCACCTTCACCGTGGATGAAGAGGAGGACCCCAATCCCAATCTTGGTCGCCCCGACTACTCCAGGATGCCACCACCAACCTCCTATGGTAATGCTACCAGAACCCATGCTTCTCGGTCTCTGGGTCAGCCAGCTCCCCAACTACAGACCACTGGATCCATGCAGCCTGACGGGACGAGCCAGTTCGCAGCCCCTCAGTGGGGACAAAATCGCATTTAATGTCTTCTCATGGTTGGGGTACCTCGGAATGCTGACAAATTGGGATCCCGCCTCGCTTTGGAACCGATCAATCCGGACCTTCGCAAGAATAGCTTCAAAGTGCCACAAGAATAGCTTTGGAATGCCACCACGCTTGTTCTGGGCAACGGTCAGAGCCCTCCTGAATGATGCTAACTCAGCTGCTCCTCACACAGCTTTCACAAATCCATTTCTCACTCAGGGTTCGATGGGTTACCAAATCTCCATCCCGGTTTCATCAAAATCGCCAGGACCGCAGTACCCTCCTAGTTATTCACCCTCGCCACAGCCAGCCATGCAACTCAACAATCAGGGACAGCAGCCCGCATTTAAGCCTACTTATGGATCTCACTCTGGAAACCCGAGCTATCCAGCTACCTCAGGTCTGCCTCCACCCTCTCTGCCAATGGAAAGCCAACAGCAAGCCGCTGGGTTTTATCCCTTTGCCCAAGCTCCTACCTACACTCCCCAGGGTAATTTGGGCTAAGGACAGGTTTTCACCTATGCCCCAGAATATGGTATCCCTTCCACCAGTGTGTCGCCAGTGGTAACTCCGCTCTCCAGCTCAGTCACTAGTTTAAGCGCTATGGTTCCACCACAGGACCCTCACCTGGCCTAGTTCATGGAACAACACAAGGAGATGAAAGCACAAATTGCTGAATTGACTGCTAAGAAAACTGCCTTCCGGCCTATGGACCCGGACTCCATTGTGCCCCTGCCTCACAAGTTTGTGATGCCTAATCTAGATCTGTTCGATGGGACTGCATGCCCGAAAACTCACCTAGATACATACACTTTGGCAATGAAGGCTAAGGGATGCACAAACCAGCAGTTGGCCGACTACTTCAGTCTCTCTTTGAAGTCAGGGGCTTTGAAATGGTTCTTTCGATTGAAGCCTGAAGCTAGGGCTACTTAGGAACAGATTACCGGTACTTTCACAGATAAGTATAAAGCCAACTTGGAATGGGAGACAAACAGAGTTGACCTGCAGACAACAATGCAGCGCCCTGATGAGAATATTGGGGATTTTTATAAAAGGTGGAACTTGAAGCTCACTGAAATGGCCATTCCTCCCTCTGACGAGGAGCAGCTAGACATCTTCCAGTCATGCTTGAAGCCGCATTTGAGAGCTTCCCTCAGTCACTTCCCCTACGCGGACTTGCGTGCAATGGTTAATTCCGGGGCTAAATTTGAGAGGGATCATAATCAACAGCAAGTTGTTGCACCTACCTACAGATACCGGGCTTCATCCACCCCCAACACGACTCCTGCCCAGCCCTATTCGGGACAGGACTGTAGCAATGCCACTCCCTTTGTTCCCAAGAAACCTGATGCGTCCAGATCCCGGCTCCAAGACTTGAGAAACTTTGGTATGCCTTTGTGTGATATCTTCAGAGGTATGGTAAAAGAAGGTTTGCTCCGGCCTTTAGCTAATTATCAGCCAAGAAACCCCAATGCTCCTTTGGATACCTCCAAGCATTGTGCCTTTCATCAGTACCATGGGCACCTGACAGATGATTGCGTCCCCTTGAAAAAGGCTATCCAAAGTTTGATTGAGCAAGGGAAGTTAGAGGTGCCTGAAGGGCCCAATACTATCAGTAACCCATTCCCCAGAAATAACAACATGAGCATCAACATGGTCGAGTTTGGTGATTCAAGACTTGCGGGCATAATGGAATTTGACTCGCCCTTTTGTGAGATCGATGAACCATTCATCGCAGGCAATAAAATGGCTGGATTGAGCAAGGGATTGCCAAAGAAATCCTGGTGGAAAGATCTGCAATAGCTCCCATCTCCAGCGTCGAAGAGTAGATGCATGGTCCAACAGCAAAGAGCGGCTAGACTAGGGGCTACCTATCTCTAAAATAGTCTTTTAAGTCAACCTTCGTAGGTTCTAGTACTTCTCTTCACCTAAGTCCTTCCTGGACATTTGTCATTGTAAGTCTATTTTGGACATAGTAGTTAAATGTCTAACTTTTATATAAGTCTTTTTTTTTCTTTTCTTGCTAGACTCGAGACATCACTTGCGCACCCACGTTACACTTAATTGAAATGGTTTTATCCTAGATGATCACTTGTGCTGCTCAACCACTAATTCTTTGAAATGATTAATATTCAAATTAATTAGAGTGGGAAAATCAATTGATATCCTTCTCAAATTGGGGCTTACCAACTCCCCATCTTGCATCTCATATGCTCACATCATCCTCGTCATTTCGTTGCTCGATGAACTTGCACGGATCTTTTCTCATTAAAAGCTTAAGCAAGCAATGAAGACATAATCTCAATTAGGTCATCCGATATGGATTGCGGTTGAAGCCTTTCACCCATAGGAAAGCCATTACCTCACCCTCACCAAACAATACCTTTCATTTCAAGATCGGCGTGTTTTGAAACCCTGTTTAGCCATCATTTTTGCTCCTTACTGAGAGAAGTCCAAGCAAGGCCAAGAAGTTAACTTCGAGAGTCGGCAATGCGCAAAATATCTCGATCCATGAAGGAAGGACAAAGATAATCCTCAATTCCTCAGAAGGCTTTCCAAGTCAAAAAAAAAAAAAAAGGGACTGTCGATCCTCACAATTCAGTAAAAAGTCCCCGACTCCTCAAGAAGCTCTCCAATGATCAAAAAGGAGCCCGAATTCTCGAAAGATTCGCAAAAGTTCTCGATAGCTTGGACTTCCTCTCACCATTACCTTAATCAATCCCAAGCCATCCTCTCGCTTTTAGAGGATATTCCCGTTACCATTACCCTCGCCTTTGGCCAAAGTCAAAATTTGACCTCTCATTCTTAGAGGCAATCAATCTTCCCCGCCATAAATTTCCCAAACACATCCCTGCAAGCCAACCTCTCATCTTTAGAGGTTCAGTCAGTAAAAGGCCTAGCCGACCTCTCATCTCAAGAGGTCATAATTTCCCAAATCACCCGATGGCCGATCGAAGCCCGGAAACCCAGCTGCAATTCCTATCGGATAGCAATTTCATCGTAATATCTTTAAGATCTAAATCAAATTAATGCTTCATTGCTTGCTTAAATTGGAATCTAATCCATCTTGGTTCAAAATTACCAATCAAAGATTGTGCAAATTTAAATCTGATTCATGTGAGCATAATTCATTTTTACTCCACAAACACTTGCCGTGGATGTCCCACTGGGGCTTCGCATCCGTGTCTTTCATGGACACTCTAAGGGGACGTGTTACTCGAATCTCCAATCCTCAAATTCCCCAAAGGACCTCAAAGTCTTGAATTTTCACACTCATTCTCTCTTCATTCGGGATAAGCCCGAACTACGGCGACCTGAGCTCTTCATAATGGGGGGAACGTAGGCAACCATAATTGGTCCGGTCGAAATCACAAACAAATCTCATAAAAATCCGGTCTCATCAAGGACCATTCCTATACACTTTCCATCCTTCCAAGCTTGATCCTCGATATCAGTTGGCTTTCTCCTCGTGATTAATCAAAATATTTGTTCATATCAGATTTAGGGGTTGAATAACCCGAACATTAACAAAGGGTTTTAAGCAGCTTTGTGATCATCACGAATAAGACAAGTTTTCAAGCGTCTCGACAAGTCTTCTCTTTCTACATTATAGAAAGATAGAGCCAAACACTGTTTTTCTGTCAGCAGGGGCTTCCATACACTTTTCCACACCTTGTTATGCTTATACTCTCTCAAAAGAGTCAAACCCAAAAGCGAGAGTGTCATACACAAATTCGGGAGACATCCCCACCTTTCGAAAGATATGCCCCTGCACGTAAACATTTCTGAGTCTTGTCCAGTGACTGGTTGACTAAAGTCCGAAAAGATGGGTGCCTCCTCGGCCACATAATGACTCTATCTGCAATAAGACTGCTCTGAATTTCTTCATGCTGGGGCTTTGCTAAGCGGTTCTCCTAGGTTCTCCTGTATCAGCTTTTCAAGCTGGGGCTTCTATAGTCATCTTTGGGTCCACATTGGGTTCTTCACTACGAGATAGATTCGATCTTTATCAGATTATTTTCAGGATCGCTTTGCATTACCAATCAGATCGGGACTCTGCTATTATGTCGGAATCACAACAAGGTTATAAGATTGGGGCTTCGCCAAGTCACTTCTTCAAAATCTGGACTTTGCCTACTCAGTTCTTCAAACCGAGGCTTTGCCAAAGAAGGGATCTTTTCTCGCTTTAATAGAATCCGGGCGCTTTGTCAAGCTGGTCCTTTAGACCTGAATTTTATCAAGTCACAAGAAAGGTCTAGTCAACTAGATTTTCAGCTTCAGAACTTGGTACATAGCAGCTTCCCGTAGCATCAGAATTTAAGATCTGGGTTTCTCTCGGCATTAGCAATTTCATTCTCCGAACAAGGTTTCGGCCGAGTCACAGCTCACCCAAATGAATGAAGTTTCACTCATATCAACGTACTCTTGAGCCTGTCGGCATCAGCTTCAAATGACCGAGATTGAGAAGGAAAATTTCAGCCAAGACCCGGGATCCGAATCCAATCTCATCAAAATTGAGGTTCATGTGATACTGTCAACAAAAACTCATTAACAACCGCTGTTTAAATCGCGATCAAGGGCTCTCACCCCCCCCCCCCCCACTTGCTTAAAATCTGTTCCAAATAGTTTTCAGACACATACATCCCAATACATCCCCTCTCATCACCATGCATCCCCGCAAAAAAAAAAAACCTCCCAAGGGCTCATGTAGCATGCGCAAAACTTGAATTAATAGGAACAATCCTAAATGACTGAAGATCATAAATCATAATTTCCTTGCCAAAAGCTTAGACTAAGTGCATTTCCAAAAGCAAGCAAATGCATCATCTCGCGAACATATGCAGTGATATTCTCATAATCATTTTGATTCTATGCATGCATCTGTCATCGTGAATGTCATATATGCATATTCATCTCTACTAACAAATGCAGCAAATCACCAACAAAGACCGCCCCGCGAACGGCAATCCAACAACTCTTCATCACCATCAGCCGTAGCCTCAGTCCTTCCGGCAGCTACAGGTAAGCACAAAGACGGAGTATGAAAGCATATCTTAGTCAACTACTTTTCTAAAAGAACATTATCATCAAATCTTAGGGCGACTTCCCAAAAATAGTCAAATCTTAGGGTGACTTCCCAAAATAGTCAAAATCTTAGGGCGACTTCCCAAAAATAGTCAAATCTTAGGGTGACTTCCCAAAAATAGTCAAATCTTAGGGTGACTTCCCAAAAATAGTCAAGTCTTAGGGCGACTTCCCAAAAATAGTCAAATCTTAGGGCGACTTCCCAAAAATAGTCAAATCTTAGGGCGACTTCCCAAAAATAGTCAAATCTTAGGGCGACTTCCCAAAATAGTCAAAATCTTAGGGCGACTTCCCAAAAATAGTCAAATCTTAGGGTGACTTCCCAAAAATAGTCAAATCTTAGGGCGACCTCCCAAATACAGTCAAATCCTCGGGTGACTCCCAGATAACAGTCAAAACCTCGAGTGACTCCCAAATACATTCAATCATAAGGAAACTTCCCTAAAACAGTCAAAACCTCGGGTGACTCCCAAAAACAGTTAATCCTCGGGTAACTCCCAAAAACCGTCAAACCTGGGGTGACTCCCCTAAGAATAGTCAATCTTGGGTACAAAGCCCGTGGCCTCTCGTTATCTTCACCTCTTTGATGAACTACGTCCAGGTTTGATTCCCATTCGGGATACGTAGGTAGCCTACCATAGGTCCAGCCACTTGACCAACACGGTCACCCTTTTCCGCGATAATTATCGTAAGCTCGAATCTTCCCCAGCAAGAACACCTTCAAATAGTCTCCCTCGGGTACAAAACCTCATCTTAGATTCATACTCCTGGACTAAGTCCCCATTTAGGCTCATACTCCTGAACCAAAACCTCAACTTAGATTCATACTCCTGGACTAAGTCCCCATTTAGGCTCATACTCCTGAACCAAAACCTCAACTTAGATTCATACTCCTGGACTAAGTCCCCATTTAGGTTCATACTCCTGAACCAAAACCTCAACTTAGGTTCATACTCCTGGACTAAGTCCCCATTTAGGCTCATACTCCTGAACCAAAACCTCAACTTAGATTCATACTCCTGAACTAAGTCCCCATTTAAGTTCATACTCCTGAACCAAAACCTCAATTTAGGTTCATACTCCTGAACTAAGCCCCCATTTAGGTTCATACTCCTGGACCAAACCTCAACTTAGGTTCATACTCCTGAACTAAGTCTCCATTCAGGTTCATACTCCTGAACCAAATCTCAACTTAGGTTCATACTCCTGAACTAAGTCTCCATTCAGGTTCATACTCCTGAACCAAATCTCAACTTAGGTTCATACTCCTGAACTATGTCCCCATTCAGGTTCATACTCCTGAACCAAATCTCAACTTAGGTTCATACTCCTGAACTAAGTCTCCATTCAGGTTCATACTCCTGAACCATATATCAACTTAGGTTCATACTCCTGAACTAAGTCTCCATTTAGGTTCATACTCCTGAACTAAACCTCAACGTAAGCCCGTTCTCTCCAACGAAAGTTAAGGAATCCCTCAATTCCAACCCCAACAGCTTTCGAACTACATAAGTGCTTGATTTCCCAATCGGGATACGTAGGTAGCCTACCATAGGTCTAGCCACTCGACCAGCATGGTCATCCTTTCCTTCGGCAGCAGACGTAAGACCGATCCCTTCAAATGAAGTCCACCAGAGGACAATCAATCCCAAATCTTTAAGGTTTGAGACACCTAAAATTCCATCATCAGCAAGGTCCGAGGCACCTAAAACGCCATCATCAAGGTTCGAGGCACCTAAAACGCTATCATTAAGGTTCGAGGCACCTAAAAAGCCATCTTCAAGGTTTGAGGCACCTAAAATGCCATCTTCAAGGTTCGAGGCACCTAAAATGCCATCATCAGCAAGGTTTGAGGCACCTAAAATGCCATCATCAAGGTTTGAGGCACCTAAAACGCCATCATTAAGGTCTGAGGCACCTAAAACGCCATCATTACCAGGTTGACGCCTCAAAATAGTCACTCCAGGGTCAAAGTCGAAAGACCCGAACTACGACTGGCTTGATTCCTCTTAAGGATACGTAGGTAGCCTACCATTAGGTTCAGCCATTAGACCAAAATGGTCATTCCTATCCCCAGCAAAGCGGATATACAACTCTAGCCACCAGACCAAAATGGTCATTTCCCATCCTCAGCAGAGTTTCTTTCAGCAATCGACTGCAGAACTCGCTCGCCAGGTTGACACCCTAAAACAATCACTCTAGGGTCAACATAGAAAGACCCGAACTACGGCCGGCTTGATTCCTCTTAAGGATACGTAGGTAGCCTATCACCAGGTTCAGCCACTCGATCACTTGATCATCTTTTCAAATATGGAGCCTTACTCTTATCGACGACCCCGCTTCCTTCGAAAGCACCGTCGCCGAGGGGCTACTGTAAGTGCTCCTATTTGAGTTGTTAGCATTTTCGTTAGAAAATTAACGAATGTCTTAACATTCCTAACATTTCTAACAATTCCTAACTTTTCTAACAAAGCAAGGGTAAAGTAGGCATTGCTATTTAAGGTTAAGCCAAGAAAAGAATCTTAAAAAAGAAAAGAAATTGTAAAACCCGAATTGGCAAGCTGAAAAACACAGCCAGTTTGAATATTTTGGAAAATATTCCTTGTGTCCAAAGCCTGGAGCAGCATTTAATGCACCAGGCACGCTTACAGGTTGATCCGCATGGATCCTATTGAGGTCTACAGTGCCCTATAAATTGAACCCCTCTCTCTCAGTTTACAGAACACAATTCACTCACAGAAGCTATACTCTGGCGAAAAACAGAGAGAAAACAGTGGGAATCCTTAGATTGCCACCATTTTCTCTTGAGTCTTTCCCAATCTCACTCCAAACACTCTCAAATCATTCTTAAACATACACAAGCTCAATCTTAAGTCAACCCTAAAGAGGAGGATTAGAGAGAAAACATAGAGGACTTAAGTGTTATCTACTTGTTTTCTCTTTGACCAACTCTATCATCCAACACTAAACACATTCAAATCTTGATACTCCTCAAGTCAAACTCCAAACCAAGGAAGATAGGGTGAAACCATCATTGGTAAACCCTCCTTCTCCTTACCTTAAACTTCCCTCATCCATGCATGCATTTCAAACTTCAAAAATGTAGTTTGTTCATCAACTTGTTTGTTGTTCATCTTTGCTTGACCTAAAGATGTATTCACCTTGGAATAAATTTCCATGGATGACCATTTAAAAGGTCCAAATTACTTCTTACTCACTTAAAAGTGTTCTTTCTCAAAATCATTCACTCAAAAGTGTTTTCCAAAATCCATTTTCACAACAAAATCTTGATTTCAAAGTTAAAATTCTCCTTCCCAAGCAAATGAAATGCTTAAAGTCCTAATATACCCTAAGGATGGCTTGATATAGTAGATTCACCACTAAAATTTCTAGTGATCACTAATAAAAGCCTAAGGAAATGGGGACAAGCATGGATGCAAAACCCCCTTTAAAATCACATTTTCCCTCAAGAACATCTTGCTGTTCAGTAGCATTGTTCTAAGACCTCAGTCCATTGTCTAATTTTTTGGACACAGAAGAACTTGGAATTGGGTGTTTACTACAAAATACTTTTTATAGCCAACATCCATAGAATTCCAGACATATATTTACTTTATTTTTTGCGTAAGTATAACTCCCTTTTTCAAATTATTTTCCAAAGGTCAGTTCAACAGTCTCTGGAAATCCAGATTTCATATCTGTGATTTCCAGAAGGTTTTGGTCCATCAAATCATCTCCAAATGGAAAAGTATTTTTCAGAAACCTTATTTCAGATGTTTTGAACAACTTTCATTTTCGGACATTCCCCAGATCTTGAAGTTTTAAAGCTCTTAAATCCATTTAAAAATCAAGTGTCCACTGCCTTTTTCATTCTGGCAGAATTGATTTCCAACTTCAAGAAATCTTTTTAGTACCAAAACTCAACCCTAAAATCATACCAAAAATCATGGGACTTGTTTAATGCCTTATAAAGAGTTCCCAATTTTTAGTTTTCTCAGTTTGAACTTATTTTGGCCATAGGAACACACACACACACACACACAAGTGGTTTTTAAGCTTGGAAGACTCGTTTTACGAGGCATTTCGGGTGAACCCTAACGTTCTTCCCGGCGTGTAACGTGACCTCTGAACCCAAATCTCTCATTTCCGGCATTTTTCAAAGTTTTGGCCCTTAAAACAAAAATGGCGTGGCGACTCCGTGTTTTGATTTTCAAAAAGAAGAAAAATCATTTTCCGGTGGCACATTCGTTACAGCTTGCCTTATAGGACCTCGCTCGGGATAGTCCGTCCCGAGGAAGATGATCTACAAATGGAAACGAGGGGCTTATAAGCGTAGTGATGAGATCCACTGATTAGAGCTCTAGGATTAGTTGCGAAAAAGAAGACACGCTCTTTTCCAACCGATTAGGACTCTGAGAAAATGTGTTTTAAGTAAAAATTAATCGGTAACTGCACATTGCACAAGCCCGAAACCTTTAGCCAAATACCCTTTTCCGAAGCCTAAACCCTCCCTTTCGTTCCCTGCAGCAAGCAAAAAGTTGTTCAGATTTCCGGGTCAGCGCCTCGCCAGAATTACAGTTACGGCAGCGTCAGACAGTTCTTCGGTTCCCTCAGTTCCCTCAGCCAGAATATCCGACATTCTAGCTCACCGAGAAATCGTGACGGGGACGGACCCCCGCCACCGGTAACAGATATGACTTTGGAAGAAGCCACCCGAGCTTGTGAGGTTCTCAAGAGGCAGAAAGAAGATCAGCAGAATTTCGTGGTACAGCTTCTGAATGAGTGAGGTAAAGCAGCTATCCCCCAGTCAGACGGTACTTTCGTCCTGGTCGAGGATGACGATTCCCCGAAACCAGTTCCCCAAACCTTCAACCAGGTTCCTCCCCCGCCAACTTACGGGATTCCTTCGAACCAAGGAAACAGCCGACTTAGGCTTCACATTGTCACCTCTCAGGGCAACCCTGTCATATTTGGCCAAGCCAGTGCTACTCCCATAACTCAATACCACCAGTGCACCGCTGGACCATCTCAAACAGATGTCAATATCCTTCAATACCCTCCCGAGTTCATCCCGTTACCTATACACGAATCCCTAAACACCGGGGACAAACCCCGATACAGTCCAGAAAGGCCCCCATATATCCACATATATCAAGCCTTCCACCTCCAATCACTACCGCTCACGTGGTAGCACCCGGCGCCGAGCCTCATAGTCCACCACTGGACCCAACCTTAGCCTGGATGATCGAACAGATGAAAGACCTGAAAGCCACCATGAGCAGCTCAAAGCAGGAAACGCTCAAATCCACAGATTCGGGAATGGTCACGCCTCTCCCTGCCATGTTCAGAATGCCGGAGATGGACCGATTCGACGGAACCGAATGTCCTCAAACGCATGTCGACACCAACGTTCTCGGCATGAGAGCGAAAGGAGAAACCCTCCAGCAAATGGCCGACCACTTCCAACATACGCTCAAAAGTTCAGCGTTACGATGGTTTCTGAGGGTCAAGCCTGCGGATCGCCACACCTGGGATTAGATCAGTAACATCTTCTTGGAACGGTACAGATCTAACTTAGAGTGGGAAACAAGTCGTGAGGAGTTAATCACCACTGAGCAGAAAGCGGATGAAAGCGTCGGAGAATTCTACAAAAGGTGGAGCTGGAAACTATCTGAAATCATGGAGTCACTCTCCAAGGATGAACAGATGCGGATCTACAAGTCTTGCTTAAGACCGTCCATCAGAACTCTTATCAGTCATCATTTCTACCCAGATCTCCGGGCCATGGTCAATGCCGGCTCACAGTTAGAGAAGGATCTTAAGGAAAAGTTGGCTACTGCACAGCCATACAGATACCGATCGGAAGTTGCATTCAATCCCGCACCGGCCCCCGGCAAAGGGAAAGATACGTCTGTCAACTATATCCATCAGGGACATCAGTCGGGCAACAGAAACCCAGTCCCGCAAAGTAACAACTCCACTTCGAAGCAGCCTGCCGTACACTTCGACAAGTTTGACATGCCGCTGAGCAAGATGCTGGAAGGGTTAATTAAGGAAGGTTTCCTTAAACCCGTTGCAAACTACAAACCCAAGAATCCTGTAGTCAACGCTGACAAGAGCAAGTACTGCGCCTTCCATCAGTATCACGGTCATACCACCGATAACTGCGTGGGGTTACGATACGAAATCCAGAACATGATAGAGGAAGGAAAATTGGAGCGTCCCCGTGGACCCAATACAGTCAGAAATCCTTTCCCGAACAACAATAGTGTGAATTCCATTAAATGGGTGCCCAAGAAGATTGCCGCAGAGCCAGTTCCTCCTCCTCTTCCAGCCAGGTGCCCATCAAATGCCCACATCAGCTACGATGTTTGTGACTGCTCCGCCTGCTTGGAGTACGAGTCCCAAGACATGGTCCGGAGCAATCCTCCGAGAAAACAAAAAAAGAAGTCCTCTCAACAGAAATTGAGAGAAAGATACGAAGCTGGAGACACCAGTGTGGGTACACTCGGAGAGCCATCCGAGAGGTTCGACTACTACGTACTATACTCCAGCCAGTCCTCCCTTCCTCCAGGCCATGCAGATTTAGAGCAGACAGGGGTGGGAAAGCCGTAAAGTCCTGCTGACAACAAAGTTCAGACCTTGGGACACCGGAATACCTCAGATCTTGGTAATCTTACTGCCAGTCAGAAGCCTAACCCCCCGCGGGATCAGCCAAGGTTCAATTTGTCCAGCTTCCGAGCGCGGACCGGCAAAGGAAGATCAAAGTCAGCTTGGCACTCGCACTCGATCAACGTGCTAAACAAGGGCGGCAACCGCCACAAACAGCCTCAACACAATCCCGAGGCTCCAGCGAAGGCTTTACCTCGCAAGAGGAAAACAGGAAACGGATGGCTTGATGACTCTCCTTCTCCGGATAGAGACCAGATCTACGATTCCCAACTGTATGGCAGTATGATCACTTTCTGTGATGAAGACCTGCCGAGAGATGCCTTGGGGCACAATGAAGCTCTGTACATCACTCTCAAACTCAAATCACTCTCAAACTCAACACCATATCACTCCCCAGAGTATTGGTAGACAACGGGTCAGCCGTTAACGTTCTCCCTCTCAGCATGATGCGAGCCCTGCGCATCAACGAAAGCCACTTGATTCCGTCTACACGGACTATCAAGGCCTATGAAAGCACGTCTCGTCCCATCCTGGGGATGGTGACTCTGGAGCTCTGGTTTGACACCCAAATGGTGCCAGCAAAATTCCACGTGATGGACATCCCGTCCGAATTCACAGCTCTGTTGGGACGCCCTTGGCTACATCACATGAAAGACATATCCTCCACTCTCCATCAGTGCGTTAAGTTCATTTACCGACAGGGAGATCTTGAAGTCATCAGAGGGGACAGTTTCCTCATAGGAAACAAAGCCGAGACAGCATCCAAGCATGCCCGCAGCCAGGCACCGGGGCTACCTCCTTCAAATCAACCAAGGGACTACCGGGGCAAATCTCATCAAAATCCCTCAGAGTCCGGAAATGCTAACTACGTCAATGTCCTCGATCAGGTAGACCCTGAAGCGGTCCGATACATCAAGTTCAACTGTCGTTTCCAACATTTGGAGGCAGATTGGAAAGAAACACTGAGCATCGCCATGATGCGGGCATGCAAACCCCCTGTCTCCAATCGGAGATTCGTCAGCATTCTTCAAGACAACTCTCTGGCCGCGCCAGGCGAAGAGATTTTCGTGATAAAGGTCAACAGGCACCGTCATACTCGTCTCGAATGCATGGACGTCGTATGGGATGTCCTCCATGAGGAATTGTCCGCTGAACCCCTTTTTCCAGCGAAGGGCACGGTGTTTCCTAGCAGCTCCAGCAATGCACCAGGACATAATACGTCCCTACATTTGGGTTGAGCCGTCAGACGGCGACGAATCAGGACTCTCCGGAGTCGAGTACGGGGCAGACCCGCAAGAAGATCTCTGCATTCATATGCTCAGTTTCGAGGACGACACCTGTTCCAATCAGGTCACCTACGACCAGGGCTCCAACACCATGGAGATTGTCAACCTCAACATCCAGTACAGACAGCTATCCGACAATTGGAAGCAACTGGTTGACACGACAAAGAATCCCTCTGAACAAGTGACTGACGACGACTTCGTCAACATCATCTATTACAGATATCCTGATGATACCAAGGATCCTGTCCTTATCATCAGATTTTGCAATGCTAAAGTTACCCTCGACGACTGCCTGCTCATGGTAAATGAGGCCCTGGCTAATCGAGCTCAGAGCTCATCATCACTTCCGACTACCAGCCCCAGTGGCAACCGGCCCGTGCCGACAGTCAAGCTTAAAGCCACAAGCGCCGCCAAGGCCAAGGGCAACAGCGAAGGAGACAAAGCTCCTCACCCTGCTACGAATCAGATAAACCTCGGGAACGCTTCCGTCAGCCACCCCGAAAACATCTGTAAAGGTCTTCCCTGCAAGACAGAGTCAGCTTCCGACGAGGGAAATGACCATCTCAGCATCAACATGCTCCAGTTCGATTCTGCTCCCAGTCGTCACGACCACGGATTCAGACATCCCGCCAGCAAACTGCTAGCCCTGATAGACTTGGCAATCCAACGAGATCACGAGACTATAAACATCGCAGAATTCAACACTCCCGTGTGTTCAATCAAGCAGATATGGGCAAACTTCTTGGTAGTCGAGATCAAGGAAGGCCGCATGGAATGTCCCAGCCCGACTTCCTTCGTCAACATAATCCAAGTATTTCCGCCATTCGGAGATTTGGATGTGATCACAATTCTGGACACTAGTCAAATGGCGCGCACCTACGGAGACTGTTTTTCTCTCGCAAGGAAGGCCCTCATGGAACTAGCCGCTCAAGAGAACTGTCTTTGGGATGAAAACCAAGCTCAAAAGACCCACAGGGACCAAGCCCTTAATGTGTCACAAGCAGCTTCAGACAGAAAGCTAGAGGCCACTCTAGATCAGTTCGACCTCAGGGGTTTTGCTCACGGCAACTTCCTCGACTATCGTCTGTTCTCATCCAACCCCCTCTGCCAAACGAGGGTTGTCAACGGTCCCGATGACCTAGGAGATGGAACGGCACAGCGGAACGAATACCAGCGCTTTTCTCCCCGAGGAAAACAAGTTCTCTGTGAAAGCGACGACGAAGACGATGAAACAATTCTCTTCCATGCCAGACATGAAGTCAACATATCCGGAATCCCAAGGGTCCTGGGAGGATGGGGACGGATCATTTCCGCACTCAAATTGAAAGGCCAACCGAGAGAGGAAGGTCTATTCAAAAGGAATAGAAAGATAGAAATTCATCTCCAGCAATTGCTCAGAGAAATTCCACTGTCTTCGGCATTCGTTTACAGAAACGATCAACTGGGACAGCAACCAGTTACATGGGCAGATGTTCGGGAAGCCGTGTACTCACCTTCCGACATACCCGCCACTCAGATAAAGAAGAAAGGAAAGCTCTCCCCGATGGAGGTTTACCTAGACTGCCGCACGTAGTTCAAAGAAGCACTGGCTATTCTCACGTGGGAAGAAACGCAGGCACTAACTCTCGACACAGGCTCTACTGCAAGAAAGTTAGTCTGGGCCAAAAGTGGAGGAAAACTAGCAAACCACGAGTATTGCCAGACCCAACTCCAGAATGCCCTGAGTATGCTCAGCAAAAAGGAAAGGAGCGCGGTATACCGTGAAGAGATCAAGGATACTGTTTGCCTGAACAAAGAACTCTCCAACCTCCCCCGGAGGGTCAGCAATGCACAGTTCAGTTCTGGCAACCACTATTGCGCACTGACGTTCGAACAGCTGCGTCAAGCCATAGGCTACCTCCCTGCAGAGGCACCCAAGCCGGTATCCTGGGACAAAATCCGTAAAGCTGCCGAAGACCCCGGGAATTCATCTACAGTCAATGAATTAAGGGAAGACATGTGGCCCTATGCTACGAGGAATCCTCCTCTAACTATGGCTCAACTCAGAGCGGCCTGTTCAGAAGGGACCAAGCCTGATGTCAGCGTTCTAACCCGATCGGGTCAAATCCATGCATTACCACCTAAGGCCACCAAAAAGCCGACGGAGCAAGAACTGCAACCCGGCCAGCCCGAAGATGCAAGTTCCGTGAAAGAGGACCCGATCCTCACTCAGCTCAAGCAGACCCAGGCGAACATTTCCCTCTGGTCCCTGCTCACATCTTCATATCCTCACAAGCTCAAGCTAGAAGAAAGTCTGTCCCGTACCATGGTCCCGGTGGACGCAACCCCAGACGAAGTCATTCAGATGATCGGCAACATCCACTACGACAACATTATCACCTTCACAGATTTGGACCTTCCAAAATTTGGGGCTGATCAGAACGAGCCTCTCTACATCACAGTCCAGCTGGACGAGCGTCCCCTTCTCCGCGTGTTGGTAGACGGAGGTTCCGGAATGAATGTCTTGCCCGCCAAGATGATGGACCTGCTTGACATCAAGCCCACAGATCTGAAGCCTTCAGTCCACACTGTCAAGGCCTATGACTCTACATCCCGTATAGTTCTCGGGGTTGCTATTCTTAATATCTGGTTCGGCAAGAGGAGGATCCCCACCGAATTCCAAATGTTGGACATTCCAATCACTTTCACAGCCATCCTGGGGCGTCCCTGGCTGCATCAAATCAATGGCATGGCATCCACCCTTCATCAGTGCCTCAAGTTCATGCAAGGCAACTAGCTAACCACAGTCTACGGCGACAGCGTCACCACCGAGGGGACCAGCACCAATGACATTCCAGTGTTAGAAATCAAGCACAATGATGAAATGGCATTAACTGGATTCACTATGGAGACTTCCAAGGTCCAAATATGCAACGTGGACCTTCCACTGTTTCAAGACAAGATTCCTCCTGCCATGAAGATGATGAAACTCATGAACTTCATCCCAGGACTGGGGCTCGGCAAAAGGTTACAAGGACAACACCAAGTCATCGAGGTCAAGGACCATACCACGGTCCAGGGACTCGGTTATGTGCCAACACCGGCTGACATCAGGGAAGGAAAAAGGCTCGCCCGTACCAAGGCAGCAGCCCGCAAAAGGGGAACCTTCGACGGCACACCCAATCTTCGACCTTACAGTTTTGACCTTGTTCATTACTTCAACAAGGGAACCGACAGCAGAACTGAGGGGACCGACAAGGGAACCAACAGAATCGAGGGGACCGGCAAAGCAGAACCGGCAAGCAGCGAGGGGACCGACAATGAACCTACAAGCGAGGGACTGACAGTGGAACTGATGAAGATGAGAAAGAAGTAGGGATAGTCAGCACAGAGACTACAGAAAGGATGGAAAAGCAAGCACGGGACCTCAAGCGTTTCAGAGGATTCAAGGCCAATCCGATAAGGGGAGCATTCCTCGACATCACAGCTCTACCTGGACCAACTGCCACCACCGTCCAGCATGAGTACACATTCAAGGAATCCCAGACACGGAAGAGCAACTAAAGGTACTCTTTGCGGGAAACAGATCATTCGGATCGGCTGCCGAGGCCACATTTGAGATAGTAACTCCAAAGCAGAAGGAACCAGAATTCATAGAAGACACTCTCAGTGGACCAGCTCTATAGAGTCTTTTTGAAGAAGTCATGGAGGTGCCAAACCTGATTGACGTGGGCTCCGAAAATAGCATGATCGCCATGATTGGGACAGCAGAAGCAAAGCCTCTCGATCCCCGAACCCTCATCAAGCATCCAGCAATGCCACTGAAGAACTGGGTTACTTTCACCGGACCAAGGGCAAGCCAGACAGAAATGGAAGACAAGCTGGGCCTGCACCCATATCTCCCTAATCCCGATCTCAAACCCTCTGAGTCAGTCCTTGTAAATGTCTAGTCCTCTGAGTCGTCCAATGGCCTCACGCCGAAAGACTATGATAATGTAGCCAACCATGTATGTCCGTTCTTGCTCAATGAAAAGTCTGACCTTTCGGAGTATCCCCTCATTGCCACTTTAACAACTGATAAGTTAACAAACAACTTAAAAGACGTTAATAACTCAATTGATAAAGAAGTAGACACATTAAATGAACAATACATTAAAGAAGTTCTCGAGCGTGTAGTTGACCAAGAGGACAATCAGGCCCAAGCTGCCGAAGAGGTTATGACCAAAGTGAACCTGGGGTCAGTGCAAGAGCCTAAAGAGACACAAGTGGGCAGTTTCTTCGCTGATGCAGAAAAGGAAGCCCTGATAAACCTCCTCCGGGAGTATGTTGATGTGTTCGCCTGGTCATACCAGGACATGCCAGGACTCGATCCCTCGATCGTGGAACACAGAATTCCCCTGGATCCCGAATCCAAGCCTGTCAAACAGAAGCTGCACAAGATCAAGCCAGAGTGGTCCTTGCAAGTTAAGGAAGAGATTGAGAAAATGCTCCGAGTTGGTTTCATCAGAGTGATTGAGTACCTGACCTGGCTCTCCAACATCGTGACGGTCACCAAGGCCAATAGAAGGGTCAGATACTGTGTGGATTTTTGGGATCTCAACAAGGCCAGCCCTAAAGATGATTTCCCACTACCTAACATCGACATGCTAGTCGACACCACGGCAAATTTTGAAGTAAAATCCTTCATGGATGGGTTCGCTGGATACAACCAGATCAAAATGTCCGAGGAAGATCAAGCCAAGACTGTTTTCACCACTCCGTGGGGGACATACTGCTACACGGTCATGCCGTTCGGTCTGAAGAACACTGGGGCTACTTACCAGCGGGCTGCAACAGCCCTTTTCCATGACATGATTCACAAAGAAATCAAAGTATATGTCGACGACATGATCATCCACTCCAGAGGATCAGACATGCAACATATGACAGATCTGAGAAAGTTCTTCAACAGACTCAGAAAGCACTCCATGAGATTGAACCCTGAGAAGTGCACCTTCGGCGTCAAGCGTGGCAAGGTACTGGGGTACATGGTTACAGAAAGAGGTATCGAAGCCGATCCTAAGAAAATCAAGGCCATCTTTGACATGAAGCTGCCTCAGACTTTGACAGAAGTAAAGAGTTTTATGGGAAGACTTCAGTACATCAGTCACTTCATCAACCAGTTGACATCTCTCTGCGAGCCCATGTTCAAACTGTTGGAGAAGAATGCCAACATCAAATGGGACTCTGAGTGCCAGACAGCTTTTGAGAAAATCAAGACTTACTTGGTGAATCCCCAAATTATGTGCCCGCCACATGAAGACAAGCCACTACACCTATATCTGACAGCAACAGACACGTCAATCGAAGCAATGCTGGCACAAGAGCAGAAAGATTCCAAAGTTGAGCATGCAATCTACTTCGTAAGCCGGAAGCTTCAAGGAAGTGAACTAAGCTACTCAGCATTAGAAAAAACTTGTATCGCCTTGGTATGGGTAGTCGGGAAACTGAAACACTACATGCAGTCACATTCAGTGCTCCTGGTCTCCGAAATGGACCCCATCCGATATCTCTTTGACAAGCCATCCCTGTCAATGCGACTAGCCAAGTGGTCATTCTTCCTGGCTGAGTTCAACATCAAGTACATGGTCAGAAAATCCACGAAGGGCAGAGTAATGGCAGATCAGCTGGCAGACTTCCCAAGCAGTGAACCTAAGGGTCCTGATCCGCAATTTCCGGACGACGAAATCTTCTCACTCGAAAGCGCAAACCGCTGGCAAATCTTCTTCGATGGGGCAGCCAACAAGAAGGGGAATGGTGTTGGAATGCTCCTTGTCGATCCCAAGGATGAGCATACTCCCATAGTGAATGTGCGATCGCCCGAAAATTTGTTTTTCGTGAAAATGAAGGAGTCGCCACGCCATTTTAAGAGGAAACATTGAAAACCTTTTTTTAGAGAGAAAACGTGAGTTCGGGGGTCAGGTTACGTGTTGGGAAGAACCGAGAGTTCACCCAACACGCCTCGTCCATAGACGAGTCTTTCAATCAAACATCCAAATAAATCCAAAGTGTGTGCAAATATTGATAATAAACAAAGTGTGGTAAAATGCATCTTATTAATTATGAAACGAGAATTACAGATTGTGAGCCCATTATTTAGGGAGGCCACATCCCTGATACAAATGATCTAAAACAGATTACAAAGGAAAGTGGTCTCTGCAGACAGGTCATGTATGTCGCATGACACGTCACACCAGTGACCATATATGTCGCGTGTCACAGGATCACTTGGGGACGAAGGTGTCGCGTGACATACATAAGCCATCTGCAGAAACTTAACAAGATGAACACAGAATCAACAGAAAGCTATACAGATCTAATTGATTAACTGAATTACGAACGAAATACAGAAACAACACTAAATTGACCCCGGGAGTATGGATATGGGTAGATCCACACCCCCTTAGGGTTCATACATCAAGTTCAATAAATATTCAACAATAGAAGCTCAATTGCACGAATTATTCAAGTTAAACAAAGAGATTGCGGTTGGGATTCAGTAATCCAGATAGCTAGGATCTGATTACTGAATCCAAACAGAAATAGATGCTAGAATTATGAGTAATTAAGCAAGAGAGAGAGAGAGAAGAGAGGTTGGAGAATCGTTACCCTTGATGATTCCACGAATCCTGTATCTAGTCAGATACAGAACCCTTCAATTCGTCACTTCTGATCTGGAAGGATTGATGCAAGGGGGTCCAAGTGCTATGGCTTGAGAAAGGGGTTTGGATAGGAAGGAATTGGGTAGGTTGAAGGTAGGAGAGAGAGAGGGTTGTGTTTGGGAGTTTCGTCACGGTGCAAATTTGGCAGAGTGACAGTAGGCTCAAGTTGGGATCCTTTTTCTTAGAGGGGGAGGGTCTTATTTATAGGCTTCAGTTGGTGACCTCAGTGTGTCGCACGACCTTACGCGTTCACTTTCCATGCCTCAAGCTATCACGTGACACAAGGTGGTCCAACCGCTTTTGGCGCCAAAACCAGTTTCTGGAACATTTCGGGAAAATACCCAAAAGGTCCAATAGGTTTTATTCCCAAGAGGTCCTTTGGCATGAATAATGTACCAAAAGGTACTTCCTTCGCGGGAAACTCATGAAACATTTCCGGAAGTCTCGGGATAAGCCGGGAATTTACCAAAACGCCCCTTAATGCAATTTTATTACATTAAAATGCATCTAAAAAGGTTGCGAATTGGATTGGCGTACTTACAGAGCCCCTCGGCAACATCACTTTTGGAAAAAGTGGGGTTGTCGATAAAATAAGACTCAATCCCAATGAGCATAGGGGAATAAGGTAACGGGCTATAAGGGTGAATCGGGGAGTCTAATGGCTGGACCTTTCTGAGAAAGGATTCCTACGTATCCCTTGCACAAGGGAATCAAGCCAAATCGTAGTTCGGGAAATTACTAACTACAAGCAAGAAAGGGGTAGAAATTTGTCTTCATACCTTTGTTGTGCTTACCTGTGACTTCTTTCGGGTTTGATGTTACTGCGGTCGGATAATAGCTTCCTTTCACACCAAGTTGTAGCTACCGGAGGGTCTCATGCTGCAACTGGTATTTGCGAGTAGCTGCCGGAGGGTCTCATGCTATTGCTATTGACGAGTTGTAGCTGCCGGAGGGTCTCATGCTGCAACAGGTCTTTTTGTGGATGCCAGGGGTCTCATACCACTTTTCTAATGCAGGGTAGTTGCCGGAGGGTCTCACACTACTGCTGCTTCTCTTCGTGGATGCCGGAGGGTCTCATACCACTTCTTCTGATGCAGGGTAGTTGCCGGAGGGTCTCACACTACTGCTGCTTCTCTTCGTGGATGCCGGAGGGACTCATACCACTTCTTCTGATGCAGGGTAGTTGTCGGAGGGTCTCACACTACTGGATCTTCTCTTCGTGGATGCCGGAGGGTCTCATACCACTTCTGCTTATCTTCGTGGATGCCGGAGGGTCTCATACCACTTTCCTTTCTTCTTTGCTGGGGATGAGTATAGCTGCCAGGGGTCTCACGCTATCTCTTTTCTATTCTGTTGGGGATAAACGTAGCTACCAGGGGTCTCATGCTACTTCTTCTGTTCTGTCCTTTATCGTTGATAAGTATAGCTGCCAGGGGACTCATGCTATCTCCTTTCTGTTCCGTGCTGATCTTTGTGGATGCCAAAGGGACTCATACCACTTTTCTTGCTTTGTTGTTGATGAATGTAGCTGCCAGGGGTCTCACGCTACTTCTGTTTTCTGTTCTGCTCTTTGTGGATGCCAAAGGGACTCATACCACTTTTCTTGCTTTTTTGTTGATGAATGTAGCTGCCAGGGGACTCACGCTACTTCTGTTTTCTGTTGCCGATTTTGCTGTTGAACGGTCTTTGTTGATTGTCGCTTTTCATTTGTGTCCTGGGTTTTGCTTGGGAAACTGGGGACTCTGTTTCTTTCCTGTGCCTCGAGGCTACTGGTCTCTGGGAATTTGTTCATCGAGCCGGGGATTCTGCTTTCTGGGGAATTGGCTTCTCTTTTTTTTTCTTGGGATTGTGGGGCTACTGGTCTTGCTGAGCTCTGCTTGGGGGCTATCACAAATATGGGCCTTTTGCTTCTTCTTTTTCTTTCTCAATTTGGTGTGAGGGCCAGTTTTGAGACTCAATTGATCATTGTACCTGCGAGGGTAAAACAAATATGCCATGCGGGGTCAAAATTTGTAAATCATCAGATTACAAGGGCATTTTTGGAATTTTGGTTATGGAGGATCGTTATGTCGCACGAACGTTTAAGGCCATTGAGCAGTCTTTTAAAAGAGCGAACAGTCCTCATTTTGAAATATATTGTTGGAGGGAGGTGGACGGTCTGGCGAGAAGAGAACACCATTTTACCCAATTTTGATCATTGCTGACTGATTCTAGGGCTTGATTTCATCCTAGGTTCATCAAAATGCCTCCTAAGCGTCGACCCACTAAGAATGCTCCGACCCAAGCTCAGTTAGCCGCACGGCGAAAGAATGCCTTGAGGAATCAGAGGCCTTTTGTCCCTCATACTGTTAGAGGAGACTTCTACCCGCATCTGAAAGAGCATACTTCAGAATCGGGGAATAAAAAGAAGGTAATATCTGTAACCCTCGCTTTTTTGATGCAATGAGAAAAGTCGGATTTTTTTTCTTTTTCAGAAATTGATTAATTTTGCCTTCTCTTTTGAACTCAAAAAACTACTGCGTGCTCTGAGTTATCTAGCAATTGTAAATGCATGCTTAAAGTGTTCAAACCCTAGTTTTGCTTGGAATTGAAATATGCAATTGATTTGACAAGTAAATTTGGGATATTCATACCTGCGCTGTGCTTACCTGCAGGAGTTACGCACTCGGGGTTCTCCGGAGGTCATTGGTCGATTGTGGGATTTGCTGCCGGGTAGTCAGGAGCTTGATCATTCACCGAAGGGCTTGGTATACGCTGCTGGGTTGGGACAGTTTTTTGAGATGGCTAAGGCTGTTGGAGGCACACAGAGGAGCATCGGGCTGGTAAAGGCGTTCAGAGAATTTTGGTGGGAGACTACCCATTCTTTTCATTTCTCTTGGGGCGAGGCAACTATCACGCCGTATGATTTTGCTGTTATTACTGGCCTGCCCTTTACTGATGAGCCCTTATATTTGGAGGAGCCTGCTTTGATTGCTGACCCGCAGCCCCCTACTGAGGCTTACTTCACGGAGCTGATCGGCTTTATTCCCCAGGACAAGAAGGGGAATGGATATGAGCTCGGGGACCTTCATAGCTAGATGGTTGAGCAGAGTACCGGTTTTCCAGCTGAGATGGCTGACACTGATGAGGACAGGTTGAGAGCTTTGAGGTTGGCTAGGGCATTTGTTTGGGTTGGCTTCTCGGATATGCTGTTTATCAATGCCACATCTACGGCCTTGCTTTCTTTATTGGAGCTCCTGAGGGATTGGGCTAATGTTGGATCGCTGTCTTGGGGAGAGGCCGGTTTGGCCGAGTTATATCTGGCTTTAGATGATATCAGTCGGGGGAAGGCTAAGTCCTTCAACTGCTGTCACTTGGCTTTGGAGGTATCTCTTGGTCTGATTCTCCTCTTTTTTTTTATACCGTTCTTTCCGTCCCCTTTCTCTTTACCTGACTCTATTCTGTCTTTTATCTTCAGGCTTGGGCTTACGAGATCATTGGTTGTTATGCTTGGCGGGTAGGGGAGGCATATCCGGCTACCACATTTCCTGCTATGAAGCATTGGGTGAAGGATGCAAGGCAGAAGATTCGGACAGCTGATACTAAAGGACGGATGACTGCTTCTCTGGTTGATACTTTGGTTTGTTTACGGGGGACTCCTGGGAGTTTGACTTTATTTCCTTGGGTTGGATGATATGCTGGGGTTCATTTGGAGCATGCCCTCCATCTGACTGAATGCCGCAAATTGTTGGTGGGTTTGTCTGGAGATGCATTGTATCTGGGCGAACGGGTTAGTAGGCAGCATGGTCCCGGTAGTATGGCTAGAGTTCCATTCGATCCTCCTGCTGAGATGTGGTTTCCTCGGAAGCTGGATGATGTGGCCACTTTGATCCAGGGAGAGCCTGCTTTTAATTATACTGAGGATGATGGGAATTATGACGTTTATGTGGCTACAAGGCTGAGGTCGCCGCAGGTTGCTCCGAGACATGATAATCAGGCTGCGGGACCATCTGTTGGACATGTTGCGGATGCTCCCCTACCACCTCCTTTTGTTGATTTTTAGGATGGGGACCACATGAGGCGGGCCACTCTTGATACTAGCCGGATTTATCCACACTTTCGTCTCCTTGAGGGAACTCGATCCGTAAATGAATTTACACTGTTTACATCTTTTGATCTTTTTGTTCTGATATGATTTCTGATTCTCCTTTGTCTGCTTGTACCAGGTATCTGCTGACATCTACTGGGGTTTTGCTTGCCATTATACCGGGGCTATGGACATGATTGACCAATTGGTGAGGAGCAATCGATATTGGCGGGAGCGATGCTTGGCCTAAAGTTCTGCTAGTTCTGATGATGACGACGATTCTACGCCCAGCTTGCCAGATAGGAAAAGGACCCGGACTGATATGTCTGTTAGGGATACACATTGGCCCAAAACTAAGACCGCGCCTCGTCATCCTCCTACTCCTTCCAGCTCTGATAGCGAGGTGTCAGGGGATCCTCATGAGCTTGAGACAGTTGTCATTCCTGCTGCCCACGATCTTTTCCGTGACGACCCTATTGTTTATCATGATGCTGCTGCTGGCCCGGATCCTGAGGAGGGTGATGCAGATGGAGAGGACAGCGAGGAGACTGAAGATGATGATCCTAGCAGCTCCGCCGAAGATGATACTTACATTTCCTGAGATGATAATTCGGAGTAGCTCTTGGATTGATTTGTGACCCTTTTTGATTGTTGCACCCTGCTTTGGGAAGAAAAGACAAACACTCTCTTTCTTTTTTTTTTATCTACATTGGACCTAGTACATTATTAGTTGTTAGTTTTTTTGTGCGAGTCCATATTTTGGGAAGAATGGGAATGAATGGTTTTGGATGATTGTGAATGGTTTGTATGCTTTGGGCTTATATATGAGGGTGGTGAATGTGTATGTTGTTTTGAATGAGATTCCCCCCCCCCCCATGATGCTTGCAGGATGTCTTGTTGTTTGTAGCTTGGGACAAGTCGGGGCGTGCCTTGGTACTAATCAGATTGCAGTTCACTGATGTCTGGTGTTGGACTTAACATGTCGCACGACTCAAAGCAGCCAGGGTACGTTCTGTCGCGTGACATGATAAATCAGGTTGACAGGCTTTCAGAAAGGGACCTTTTTACTGCCTCTAAGCCTTATTCATTTGCCCAGAGTTATGATATTCAACGACTTCATCCTGAAGTAGGCCTCACATAACATAATTCATTCTTGACCGTTTGATAACATAGAAACAGCCCTAGGAGCCATACGTACCAACTTCTGACCAAGCCCCAGTCTGTCACACAGTCTTTTGCAGCCCCAGTCTGCCACACAGTCTTTTGCAGCCCCAGTCTGCCACACAGTCTTTTGCAGCCCCAGTCTGCCACACAATCTTTTGCAGCCCCAGGATGAGATTGTTCTTCGGGTTGTAGTCAGTCAGGCAGCGGACAAGACTCAAGAGTTTTTACATGCAGGGGCACACTTTTGAATGGTGGGAAATGTTGGTGTAATGCCCTAGGCTTTAGTTATGTTTAACTGAAAACCGTTATGTATCATCTTTATCGTTTACGTTTATTATTTGATTATTATATAGTTTGCATATTTATTGTAATAATTTCCGTCCCTGATTATTAAGAGAATAATTAGTATTATTGTCAATGAATAATCATATGATGATTATATGCATAGAGATGCACATTGAAATTATGGGTACTTGTTAGAGAACAAGTGACTGGACTTGACCCGTATGAGATTTATGTCATGGTCAAATGTCATAATTAAATCTCATATGGTCACTTCATTTAGTCTCTAGACCTGAGATTATCATGACCTTACATATGATGAAAGTTATGTTTGATTTTAGTCAAACGGTATCTTAACACGATATCTATAAAGGCTATCTTTGGCATGATCGGATTCATGATGGGAAGGATGATAAGTCAAGATGGAATTTGTCCCTCGAAAGAGAGATGTTTTGCTTGGGCCCCTCGATGAGTGATAATGATGAAAGCGTGTGGCCACACCCCAATATGATTGGACTATCATTATACTCAAGATCGATAAAGCATTGAACAAATACAAGTTGACGTGGACCATGACTTGTGTTCAATATAACATCGTGAGACAAAGGGAGAAATGGAAGTGTACCATTGGAAACGTGAACTCTTACGTTGTGTTATTTGGGTAGACATAATGGCGTGCTAGAGTCCGCTTATGTCTTATGAGGGTCAATATGATCGGACTCATTGCCAACATAATACAATCCTATTGGGTCACACACAAATAGAATGAGTTGGTTGAACCAAGGGAAGAATGATTGAGAGTTTCTGTATTTGGCAACTTATGTCACGCAACATAACTAGCCACTGGCTACTTATGTCACGCGACATAACTAGCCACAGACGCGTTTTTGACAGCCTGTTCTCCTAATTCGATTGGGAAACATATTTATACTAAAGTAGTATAAATATGTGAGGTCTGTCAACCCTAAGGTCTGGCCGAAATTTTCAAGGGAAAATCATAACAAAATACTCTCAATATTCTTCCATAAGTTTTAGGAATCTAGCAATTCCCAACCCGAGAATTGTTCTCGACATTCATATTTGTGTGGATTACCAAAAGAGGGTCTTAGTTTTGTTCAAACAAATCAAAGACCTAGAGTTCAAATCTGAAGATCCAAAGGAGTTGAAGATTCGAAGATTTGAAGATCAAAAGTTTGTGATTACGAATCACATAATTATCCGTTCGATAGCTCAAGACCGGAAAGCAATTTAGGTTGGTAAATTCTATCTCATAGCAATTCAATTTAATCGTATAGAACGGATCTTAGGGCTTGGGTTTTGTGTTAATTTTATGCTTAATTCCGCTGCGCATGGACCCATAAAACCCAACAGTGGTATCAGAGCCCCGTTCGTATGATTAAGTTTGAATTAACATGCTAGATTTAAGATATAAATTGTTTATATGCTTATTGCATGTTTTTGTGTGCGATAGAATTTTAATTGTTTATGTGAAACAATGTGAAAAACGTTTTCGAATTATGTTGAATTAAATCTGTAAAAGGATTGTTTTATATGATTTAATTGCATGTAATCTGAATTGATTGAAATCTGGAAATCCTGCGAACTGGCTACCTATGTCGTGCGACATAGTAGGCCACAGGAGGAAATCTGGTAATCTGGCCAGTTATGTCACTGAAATTACCCGGATCCGAGAGGCAGCGTGTTCGCGCCCCGGCATCTGGCATTTCCCCGCTTTGCAGCGGTTTTCGAGTTGGAGGTGTCTCGCCGTTTGTTTTCGCATTTGTAGAGTCGCCACGCCGTTTTTATTAAGCCCAAAACATTGAAAAAGGGCATCAGTTTAAAGATAATTTTAAACTGTTTTTGTGTGATGAGATTTTGAGTTCGGAGGTCAGATGACTCCTCGGGAAGAGAATATTAGAATATTAGAGCTCACCCGAGTCGCCTCGTAAAACGAGTCTTTCGGATACCCCTAATATCCTTTAAATGTTGTGTGTGTGTGTGTGCTTTTTTTTTTTTAAATGCATGCTGTATCGGATGTCTACATTGTATGCTATGTATGGAAATGTATTGAAATAGTAACGGAAGGAAGCCTTAACAATGTTGGTTTGTGTCTGTCTTCCGCAGGGGAATAGTGTTTGAGGTCGGAGTAAGCGTTCCTGCACGGATCGGATTGCTTCGGGAGATGCCGGTTGTCCGCGGACGCAGTTTCGGCGTGAGTTGAGGTTGCGAGGCTGCGTTCGGGCGAGAGGTTCGGCGTGCGTGGGGATCGTCGGGATCACTCGGGCGAGAGGTTCGGCGTGCGTTGAGGTGGCGTGAGTCACTCGGGCGTAGTTTCGGCGTGGTTTGGGATTGTCGGTTTGACTCGGAAAGAGCCGGGACACCGTGGAAAGACTGTGCAAGGCCTCGGAGTACCACGAGGGGCCTCGAGTACCTCGAGAGTGCTTCTGGCAGCGCGAGAGCGTCGCGGAGCGCTCGGGAGGCTTCGGAGCACCACAAGGGGACTCGGAAGGCCTCGGAAGGATCCGTAAGGGGCCGAGAATGCCTCGGAAGGACTTAGAGGGGAAGCCAGAAGGCCTAGGGAGGAAGAGAGAAGTGGGAGGTGTGTGAAAATGAGGAGGGGGAGCCCTCTATTTATAGTGCCAGATTTGGTGCAAAGAGGTCCGTACGGACCTCCCTGGTAATCCAGACTTTTGGTTTTCCTCGATTTGAGGGAATCTGTGATGATGGGGAATATTTTGCAATTATGATGTTCCCTGTGCAATAAGGTCCGTACGGACCAAGTTGACATGCAAAGAGGTCCGTACGGACCAACTCTGCAGGAGGGTAATCATTTTCCCCGGGATTTGAGGGAATATTGTGGACTTTAAGAGGATTCAGTAATTATTAAAGCAAAGAGGTCCGTACGGACCATTATTGCTTTTCCAATTTCCTGAAAATTCCCAAAAGGTCCTTTTGTCCCTTTTTATCCCAAAAAGGCTCCTCCCTTGGTTTGGCTGGGGGTTTTGAGAGGGTTTTGAGTGCCAGGGGTCGTCGAGATTGCGTTGATGAGTCTGCGGTGTTTCTCGTGTGTTTGAAAGGGGGTGATCCAGATTGGGGTACTTACAAAAGCCCCTCGACGACGTCACTTATGAAAGAAGTGGGGTCGCCGATAAGATAAGGGTCCTAATCTGGATCGCGTGCTGGGAGATAAAGTGACCGGGGAGGTCAGTGTGAGGACGTGGTGGTGAGTGTTTTGTGAATGCGGGCGTGGTGGTGCCCTGAAGTGTCGTGTGACCGACGAGGTCAGTGGTAAGGACGTGGTGGTGTCCTGGGTGACCGCATGGGTCGATGGCTGGACCCTGTGATAGGATTCCTACGTATCCCTGGCGGGAATCAAGCCTGGTCGTAGTTCAGAGGTCGTGAAATTGTGAGTGTATGTGGGCGTGATGGTGCCCTGAAGTGTTGTGTGACCGCCGAGGTCAGTTGTGAGGACGTGGTGGTGTCCTAAGATGTGGTGACCGCCGAGGTCAATTGTGAGGACGTGGTGGTGTCCTGGGATGGAAATTTTACGATTTTCCTAATCGGGTGGTTTAAGGCCTTCCGGGCCGGAGATAGTGATTTGGGAGGTTTATACGGTCTTCCGGACCGAGTGGTTTAAAGCCTTCCGGGCTGGGGATAGCGTGAGGACTTGAATCGTCTTCTGAATGTGGTTGGTGCCACGCGGGAGGACTTTGAATCGTCTTCTGGCGGCGGTTGGTGCCACGCGGGAGGACTTTGAATCGTCTTCTGGCGGCGGTTGGTGCCACGCGGGAGGACTTTGAATCGTCTTCTGGCGGCGGTTGGTGCCACGCGGGAGGACTTTGAATCGTCTTCTGGCGGCGGTTGGTGCCACGCGGGAGGACTTTGAATCGTCTTCTGGCGGCGGTTGGTGCCACGCGGGAGGACTTTGAATCGTCTTCTGGCGGCGGTTGTGGAGGCATGGCTGCCTTGAGCTTCGAGAGGTTTAGATGTCTCGTGCTTTGTCCGTTGGGGAGAAGGTTGGACTTACGATGGCTGCCGGTGTTCATCCGTTGGGAATTTATTGTGGCCTTGTAGGGGCTTGCAAGGATTCCCTTTTTGACTTGCTGGGGAAGGAGCTCGGGCTTACTTTGATGGCCGGTGATTGCTTCACCATTTGGCGTTTTGGAGGCGTTTCGTGCCTTGGGATTTGTATTCGGAGGTGTTGGCTCCTTCTTGCGCTTGTTTTGCCGTTGAGTGGGCAAAGTTCGGGCTTACATTGACGGCCGGTGCTGGGGATAAGTAGTCTTGTATGACTTCCCTTTGTTTTGTTGGGGAGGAGCTCGGGCTTACTTTGATGGCAGGTGCTTGAGTTGCCGTTGAGCATTTTGGAGGCGTCTCGTGCCTTGGGATTTGTATTCGGAGGCGTTGGCTCCTTCTTGCATTGCCGTTGAGTGGGCGAGGACCGGTCTTACATTGACGGCCGGTGGTTGAATTGCCGTTGAAGTGGGCGAAGCTCGGGCTTACACTGACTGCCGGTGGTTGAATTGCCGTTGAAGTGGGCGAAGACCGGTCTTACATTGACGGCCGGTGGTTGAATTGCCGTTGAAGTGGGCGAGGACCGGTCTTACATTGACGGCCGGTGGTTGAATTGCCGTTGAAGTGGGCGAGGACCGGTCTTACATTGACGGCCGGTGGTTGAATTGCCGTTGAAGTGGGCGAAGCTCGGGCTTACACTGACTGCCGGTGGTTGAATTGTCGTTGAAGTGGGCGAGGACCGGTCTTACATTGACGGCCGGTGTTTGCGTTGCCGTTGGAGTGGGCGAGGACCGGTCTTACATTGACGGCCGGTGGTTGAATTGCCGTTGAAGTGGGCGAGGACCGGTCTTACATTGACGGCCGGTGGTTACGTTGCCGTTGGAGTGGGCGAGGTTCGGGCTTACACTGACTGCCGGTGGTTACGTTGCCGTTGGAGTGGGCGAGGTTCGGGCTTACACTGACTACCGGTGGTTGAATTGCCGTTGAAGTGGGCGAAGACCGGTCTTACATTGACGGCCGGTGGTTGAATTACCGTTGGAGTGGGTGAGGTTCGGGCTTACACTGACTGCCGGTGGTTGAATTGCCGTTGAGTGGGCGAGGACCGGTCTTACATTGACGGCCGGTGGTTGAATTGCCGTTGGAGTGGGCGAGGACCGGTCTTACATTGACGGCCGGTGGTTGAATTGCCGTTGAAGTGGGCGAGGACCGGTCTTACATTGACGGCCGGTGGTTGAATTGCCGTTGAAGTGGCGAAGCTCGGGCTTACACTGACTGCCAGGGATTGAATTGAAGGGTTAGGGACCATTCTGCACTTGGATTTGCTGAAAAAGGCTTTAGGACAGCCAGGGGCAAAGATTATAAGGGCAGGAAAGTAATTTGGCCCTCCCTTGCAAGAAGGTCCGTACGGACCAACCTGGATGCAAAGAGGTCCGTACGGACCACTTTGATTTTTTACAGTTCCTGTGTTTTGACTGGTTAAATGCCCGGAGCCTTTCCCCATTTCTTCTTCTTCCGTGCGTGAACCAGAGAGAGAGAAGGAGAGCAAAAAACCTCCATTGTTAACCAAAATCCTCCATTTTTGCTTTGAATTGCTTGCAATGGCGGAAGGATCTCGAAGGAATCGTCGTCAACGCAGTCAAGAAGTGGTCGAGCAACGGATGGAGCTCCAAAGAAATTGGATTTCGTTTGTTCCATCTTCAAAGAATCCGGATGTCTTGTATCCAAATCCGGAGGTGCACAATCGTCGTTCTAGGAACGTCGGGGAGGTAAGAAATCCGTTCCGTTTTGATTCCATGCTCGAATTTTTTGAATGCTAGAACTAGGTTTTAGTTTTTCGCATTTTTTAATTTTTGTTATTTTTTTTTTATGCCTTTTGTAAAATTCTTGATGAATTGTTGAAAATGGACATGTAAAAATTGTGGGTATGTGTATTTTGTGCAGAAATGTGTAGATTAGCTTTTATTTGTGAAAATAAAGTGCCTCTCTAATGAAATGCATGCTTTGGTGTTTTGTACCGTATGCTATTTATGTATGTACATTATGAGAAAAGTTTGTCGTGTAGTGACAAATTTTGTGAAAAAAATGTGACATGTGCCGTGTTTTGTGACGGGTTTTGTCTGAAAGTGTGTGCCGTGTAGGGATGGATTTTTTTGAAAAATGTGTTATGCAGATGTGTCATGCCGTGTGTGCCATGTTTTTGGGTGACAGACTTTGTGGGGAAAATATGTGCAATATGTGCCGTGTTTCGTGACGATTTATATGTGCCTTTGCCGTGTTGGGACGGACTTTTTTGAAAATCTGTCGTGTAGGGCTTAATCCCTCTTTTGAGAAAATGTGTACAGTGTGTGCCGTATTTTTGTGACGGACTGCATGAAAAAATTATATGGATAATGTATGTGAAAATTATGTGCCATGTGTGCCGTGTTTTGTGACGGGTTATTTTCATGGCTTTCCGTGTTGGGACGGACTTTTTTGAAAATGTGTCGTGTAGGGCTTAATCCCTCTTTTGAGAAAATGTGTACAGTGTGTGCCGTGTTTTTGTGACGGACTGCATGGGAAAAATTATATGTATAATGTATGTGAAAATTATGTGCAATGTGTGCCGTGTTTTGTGACGGGTTATTTGTGAAAAATATGTGCAATGTGTGCCGTGTTTTGTGACGGGTTATTTTCATGGCTTTCCGTGTTGGGAGGGACTTTTGTGCCTTTTGTTTTATATTAAGTACTGTGATTGACGTACCTTTGCTGTGTTTACCTGCAGGATGCGGGGCTTATGTCTGGGAAGGCCAAGAGGAGGAAGACTCGGGGATCGCTCGAGGCCGTTGTTGAGTTGTGGCAATGATGCCCGATATTTCCGTGGATGGTAGGCCGAGTCCCAGGAGGCCGGTCTACACTTCGGCCCGGGTGTGTTCGTAGAGAACCCGGCCGGGGTTTTCGACACGAGGAAGAACAAGAGCGTCTTCCTTGGCCTTTCTGAGTATTGGTGGGATACCACCCACACCTTCCATCTGAGTTGGGGAGAGGTGACGGTGACGCCGACCGACTTTGCTGCGATTATCGGGCTTTCCTTCAAAGGAGGGCCGGTGCGGTGGAGAGATATGATCTCCGATGCTGTGTTGACCGAGCTGCTGGGCTTTGAGCCTCGTCTTCGCAGGGGTCTGGGGATGCTATATAGTGATGTGGAGCTGAGGATTACGGCCAGTATTGGGGCCTATGTCCGGGGTACTGGCCAGGTGACGGCGGAGCAGCTGGCGCGCTCCTTTTTGTGGTATGCACTGTCCGAGACTTTGTTCTCGAACTACGCGACTGCGGCTCCTTTTGCTCTGTTGGAGAGCTTGATTGATCTGGAGAGAGTTTGTGACATCGCTTGGGGCGAGGCAGGCTTGGCCGAGCTCTACTTCTCTTTGGACCGGTTTAGCCGGGGTGTGGCCAGTTCATTGGCCTGTTTTGACTTTGCTTTGGAGGTATGAGTTTATTGTCGTTTTTTGATTTAGCAACTTGTCGCTTCTCCGTTTTCTTTTGCACCGAGCCTTTTCTCGTTTTTGTCGATGTGTGGTTCTATGAGATTTTTCAAGCTTCCCGTGGGATAGAGATCCCGGGACCGTAGCCGCGTACTCGCTATGCCGGGCCGGGCTCGTACGGCGAGGAAGAGGAGGACCAAGCAGGGGGAAGCTCACCATCGCCCGCGGGATGTGCAGGAGCGTGTGGAGAGGGGTAGCCCTGAGGGGTTTGTTTTGTTCCCGTGGGCTCGGTGATGAGGGTGATGAGTTCGAGGGGGCTCCCGAGGTGACAGCCAAGCCGGAAGATGTTGCGGGGCTTGACCCGCGACGTCATGTACCCTGGGAGCGGGTCTTCTGGCAAAGATGGCCTGTGTGTGCTTCCCGTGGCCCGAGGGACCCTCCTTTGGGATGCTTGATTCTTCGGATATGGATGTGCTTGATTTTGAGAGGTACCTTGGCGGTGTGGGCGCCGAGGAGTTCATTTTGTATGGAGAGGAGTACGGGGCCGTCGTGAGGAGGAAGCTGAGGACGCCGCAGTACCGGCGAGGAGAGAGAGGCCGGCCCGCAGCTCCCCTGCAGGTTCCGATGCCGGGGCCGGATTTCACGTATGTCCGTGGGGACGGGTCGAGGCGGAGGGTATCTCAGACTCCGTTTCGAGCAGCTCCCGCCGCATACCGAGTGGATCCCGATAGATCGCGAGCGTGTGCCGACTCTTTTCCATCTTGGCATCTTTTCGTATTTTTCTCTTTTTGTTGTTGAGTATAACCGTATTGCCGAGCGTTTCCTTGGCCGCTTGCTTGTGAAGGTCCCGGGAGAGCCTATGATATGCCGACTCGCCGTTATGTGGCGATGAGGTCGCTTGCGAAGAAGATGGCGTCGAAGCCGTCTTGCCGGTCTTCCGACGCGTGCCGGCCAGTACCACCCTATGCCTTCGAGGCATTCTCGTAGACGTTCCTCCACCGAGAGCCGAGCCGGAGCCGCAGCCAGGAGGGACCTTCGAGGGGGCAAAGCATAGCATGGATGCCGGGACGTCTTCGGAGTTCCGAGGCAATGCCCTTTACCAGCTTCTTCCTCCTCAGACGCACAGGCGAGGGTCCGTCTACGAGCCTTCTTTCTTTGATCCTTTTGCACGGATTTGATCCTTCCGAGTACTTTGAGTACCAGCCTGAGGGGGCTCGATTCTCGATGACGAGGACGTGACGGGCGATTTCACAGGGATGCCCGACTTCTCTCTGGAGGACCTTGGCGAGGATGATGATGCTGAGGAGTCTGATTAGTATTCATTTGCTTTCCCTCTTTTTTTTTTTTTGTTTAGCAAACGTACATTTGATGTACCCGTAATAAAACACTCGTATTTGCACGGCAAACAAAGATTTTATTTTAAGATGTAATGTCATTTTTGGGATTCCTGGGAATTGTCCTAGAAATTGTTGCTAGTATTTTTTTTATTTTGTGCATGCCACATGAGATGAGAGTGCGTTTGTGGGTAGTGTATGTTCACCGGGAATGGCTTTGGCCAGTGTTTGGGCAGTTTGGAGCAAGGTCCTGCTGAGGACAGTGGTTGTTGTACTGTTTGCTGGGGAAATGGGTTCTGTTTGCAAGGAGGTCCGTACGGACATACTTAGCATGCAAAGAGGTCCGTACGGACCAACCTTGCTTTTGGGAAGGAGATAAATGCTTTCCAGTTTCTGGTTCTTCCTCATTTCCCCATTTGCAGCCATTTTCGAGCTTTCTTCCCCATTTTCTCTAGGAACCTCCATTTTTGCAATGGATTCTTCGTACGTTCCTAGAATTTTGCCGAGGCTTTCGCAGGAGAGGCAAGCACACTTCCTTGAGCACTGAAAACGTGGATGCGGCGCCGTATGAGGCATCGTAGACGGGCTTTCGAGGTAAGGTTTCGTCTTTGCTCGATTTGGTCTTTTAAGGAGTTGGTTCCCGATTGGGATTTGTTGCGGCTGCCGCGAAGTTCGGGATGTTAGGAGGCATGTGTATTGTTTCTCCTACAATGAAATGGTGCCGACTTTTGAGGATTTTCGGGCTTTGATGGGGGACCGGAGGTGGAGGCCATCTCGCTTCCTTTGATGGGTGGTGCCGCGCGAGCGTGAAGCTTGCAGTGCTTTCTTCGTACTTCGTTGGAAGAAGTGCAGTGGTATGATCCTTGATTCGGGTCATATTGACATTTCCGAGCCGCCTGAGCGGTTCATGGTTGATGATGAGAGTGATGTCTCTTGGGACGCATTTGCCTTGCGCGTGATGGCGACGCTTTCCCGGGTCGCCCCTTCGCATTTGCGATGGCGCTTTGCTAGATGTGGTAGGGCACCGCAGGCCGGAGAGGATATTGTCCCGTTGGTGCCGGGGGAGACTCTTCATGGTATCGACCGTCCGGCGACCGGGGATCGTTTTATGAGAGGGGGAAGCCCCGCTTTGCTCACCTTGTGGCCGCGAGAGAGACTTCAGCCATGCCCGAGGCTCCGACGTCGTTTAGTCCGTGGTCATTTGCTCGCCGACCTCTTGCGTTGGATATGGATCACCCGCCCGGGAGAGATGGATGGCACAGCCTTGGTACGCATCGATCCGCCGGGTGGGTTCCGCACCGGAGGATTGAGACTAGGAGGATCTTGGCAGAAGGGTCCTACGTTGTCGAGTTCCAGGTTTGTCTTGGTCCTCCTTCTATATTCCGTCGCTTGTTTCCGGCAGCTTGGGATGAAGCAGAGCCTTTGTTGGGCCGGGATGACCTTGCTACCGCGGAGGTAGTTCCTCTTTGTATGGCAGCCTTCAGTGCCTTCTTGTATTTTCTCGAGGGTATGGAAGTATTCCGCTTCCCTCCCGTGGTTCTCCTTAGACGTCTGGGAGCGTCGTATTGACGACTCAAGCATTGGCCCGGTATGAGCAAACAGTGCAATCCCAAGTGGCTTTGGAGAGAAGGCGTGTAGCGATTCTCGGGACCCTTGCCGTAGCAGCTATTGCCTTAGGAGTGCCGAAGCCTCGGTCTCGACCCTTTCGATGTGACGGGAGACACTTTGTTTGACTACGAGACTAGAGTTGACCGACCGACAGGAAAGGTCCTCTTTGCTGCACTCGCAGGAGGAGATCCGAGCCGAAGCAACGGCGAATGAAGCCCTAAGAGCTACCGGATTGTTTGACTCTACTGGGAGGACCCCGATCTCGGACCGAGAGACGCAGAGTTGGTTCACGTGAGCGAAAGAAGACTCACGGGGACGAGGGAAGAAAGGAAAGAATGGCGAGGGGACAAGCGCAGATGGCGCGGAATGACCTCCTAGGTATCCATTCATTGCATTTGCTAACACATTATTTGTTAAATGTATTAAGCCGTTTTTAGCATGTTGTGAACTTGAGAGTAGACCGTGCTTGAACTCATCAAGAAATGTTGTAACCGTTAGTGATTTGTGATTTACTTTTAAAGCTTTGTCGAGACGCAAGATCTCTTGTTTGCCTTTGTTTCTTTTGTGCACCTTGTCGGCGTCCATCTTTGGACTTTTCTCGTTGCATTTGCGGATCAAGGCCTGGGCCATGACGGCAATCCCTTTGCTTAGGCTTTGTGCTTGGCCGAGAGGTTGAATGCTCCCTTGACAAGTCGTTTGACGGTCTTTTTCGTAGCTTCCTTGCCTCTTGTTGGCGTCGGGCTCTTGACCTCTTTTTCGCAAAGCCTTCCGCTTGAGCTTCTTTTTTTTTTTTGTTTTTTTGTGAGCCCTTGCTCGAGCTCTCTTTTTTTTGTTTTTTTTTGTGAGCCCTTGCTCGGGCTCTCTTTTTTTTTTTTTTTTAAAGCGCGTGAGGGCGAAGACAAGCCCATGGCTTGGAAGCGTACATGAGCCGCCGTTTGATGCCGAGTGACCCTCGGATGTCCTTTGATGTTGCCGCCGTCGTTTGACTTGGTCGAGGTGACTGTTGGGGCGTGTTCTTGAAAAGTGCGTAGCTTGATGGAGGTCTTGATTGACATTCAAACTTTTGACTTTTTTGTGTGTTTTTAGACCGGACCAATTAAGTTTGCCTACGTTCCTGACTAGAGGGCTCAGTGTCCGCGTAGTTCGACACTACATGGAGTGCCAAGAGATGCACAGCTTGTTATTCTTCAGCGAAGTATCTCGCGAAGTTTGCTTCCGTTGACCGGGTTCAAGAAGGGATTGCCGTCTAGGTCTGCTGCCTTCATGGCGCCTCCGGAGAAGATCTTTGAACCACGAAAGGGCCGATCCATGTGGGTTCCCATTTTCCCAGCTGGTTGGTTCGAGCGGGAGGCTTTTCTTTGAGTACAAGGTCGCCTTCCCCGATGTCTCGGGATTTGACTTTCTTGTCGAAAGCTCTAGCCATCCCGCTTTGATAGGCTCCTGACGTGTTCCATGGCCTTTAGTCGTCGCTCGTCTAGCGTGAGCCAATTGGTCGTGTCGGCTTCGAGCCATTCAACTTCATTGACGTCATTTTCCAGAAAGACTCTGGAGTGAGGGAATTTCCAGCTCAATGGGAAGGACTGCTTCCATCCCGTATGTCGTGGCGAATGGGGTTTCTCCCGTGGCCGTTTTGACTGATGTGCGGTAGCCCCAAAGTGCAAGGTGCAGCTTCTCGGCCAATCTCGTCCTCGGTGGTCATTTTTCTGATGATCCGTTCGAGGGTTTTGTTTGCCGCTTCCACGGCGCCGTTTGTTTGTGGCCGGTAGGGAGAAGATTTGTGGCGTGTGATCTTGAATTCAGCCAGCCTCGTCGAATTCCCCTTCGAAGTGTGAGCCGTTGTCTGATATGACCTCATTTGGGATACCGTATCGGCAGATGATGTTTTCCTTAAGGAAATGCGCGACCTTCTTGGAGGTGAGTACCTTGTAGGACTTGGCTTCGACCCATTTGGTGAAGTAGTCGATGGCTACTAAGATGAACTTCGTGACCGTTGCCGCTGGGCGGAGCAATTTTCCCGATGACATCAATTCCCAAGTGGCAAATGGCCAGGGTGTAGTCATGCGGTAGAGATCGTGGGGCGGTAGATGATTGAGGTTGGAGAACCGTTGGCACTTGTCGCAGCCTTTCTGACAAAGTGGATGCAATCCGCTCCATGGAGATCCAAGAGTAGCCCATCCCGAGAATGATTTGCATCGTGGCTCGGGCGTTCATGTGGGGACCGCAAGCCCCATTGTGGACTTCTGTTCATGAACTTGTTTGCTTCTTCTTGGCCGATGCAACAGAGGAGTGGCCCATGGTAGCGTTTCTTGTATAGTATGTCCCCGAGGATGACGAAGTGAGAGGCGAGGCATTTTAGGGCCATGATGCTCTTGGTTTTGACCCCTTCGTGTGGGTCTTCCTTGTTCATGAAGGTGGTTTCCCGTTCTTGAGGTATTGGAAAATCTGGTTATACCATGGCTCATCACGGGCTTAGGTTCCGGTTCGATCTCACAACAAGAGGCGTGAATTTCCTTTCGCCCGACTTTGAAGGGTTTGATTGCTTTTCCTTCAGAATTTCTACAAGGGAAGCCAAGGTGGCTAAGGCATCCGCAAACCTCGTTTCGGTCTCTTGGCAAGTAGTGGAAGGTGACCTCTTCAAATTGTGTGATGAGGTCTTCCATGCAGGCATGGTATTTTTGCAAGCCTGGGTCTATGGTTTTCCACTTGTTGGAGACTTGGTTGATGATCAAGGCCGAGTCCCCATAAACTTCGAGTTTCGGACATTCCTCTCGAGTGCGGCTTGTAGTCCCAAGGCAGCTTCATATTCGCGGCATTGTTGGTTACCTCGAAATTGAGCTTTATAGCAATTGGGGTGTGCTCGCCCTGGGATCTACCAAGAGCATACCGATGCCGTTTCCATTTTTGTTGGCCGCTCCGTCGAAGAACAAGCTTGCCATCGATTTTCGCCTTCGATTGCGAAGATTCCCTCGTCCGGAAATTGTGGTTCGGGGCCTCGAGCCTCGTCGGTTGGGAAATCAGCCGCTTGTTCACCATGGCCCGTCCCTTGATTGACTTTTGGTTCACGTACTTGATGTCAAATTCCGCTAGGAAGAAAGACCATTTGGCGAGCCTCATTGACAGAGATGGTTTGTCGAAGAGGTACTTGACCGGGTCCATTTTGGAAACCAAGCTGTACCGTGTGCGACCGCATGTAGTGCCGTAGTTTCCCGACAACCCATACCAGAGCCGCGCAGGTTTTCTCGAGGGCCGAGTAATTGAGTTCGCCGCCTTGAAATTTTCGGGACCGACGAAGTAGATGGCGTTTTCGACTCGTGACTCCTTCTTTTCTTGACAGAGCATGGCTCCAACTGCGGTGTCGGTCACGCTTAGGTATAGCAACAAAGTGGCTTTTCCTCGTGGGGAGGATAGAGAATCGGAGGACTCACAAGGTATGCTTTTATTTTCTCAAAGGCATCTTGGCATTCCGAGTTCCATTCGATGTCGGCGTTCTTCTTCATCGCTTGAAGATTGGCTTGCACATGGAGGTCAATTGGTTGACGAAGCGGCCCGATATACCGTAGGCGGCCCATGAAGCTTTTCACCTCTCGTCCGAGTTTGCGGTGGTCTCATTTCGATGATAGCCTTGATCTTTTGAGGATCAACCTCGATGCCTCTCTCGGTGACCATGTATCCCAAAAACCTTGCCTCGGCTAACCCCAAATGTGCATTTGGCGGGGTTAAGCCTCATTGAGTGTTTTCGGAGGCGATTGAAGAATTTTCTCAGTCAGTGAGGTGTTGTCCATCGATCCCTTTGAGTGAATGATCATGTCATCGACGTACACTTTGATATCTTTGTGGATCATATCGTGGAAGAGGGCGGTTCTTTGCCCGTTGGTAGGTAGCCCCAAATGCGTTCTTTAGTCCGAACGGCATTACCGTAGCAAGAGGTTCCCGAGGGGTTGTGAAAGGCCGTCTTTTCTTAGTCTTCTTCGGCCATCTTGATTTGATTGTAGCCGGAAAAACCGTCCACGAAGGACTTGACTTCGAAATTGGCTGTAGTGTCTACCAACATGTCGATGTTGGGTAGTGGAAAATCGTCCTTGGGACTTGCTTTGTTGAGATCTCGGAAGTCCACGCAACAGCGTACTTTTCCATTGGCCTTGGTGGCCCGTGTGACGATATTGGAGAGCCATGTGGGGTACTCGATCACCCCGATGAAGCCGACGCGGAACATTTTTTCGATCTCCTCTTTGACTTGTAAAGACCATTCTCGCTTGATTCGGCGTAGTTTTTGCTTGATGGGCTTAGCCTCAGGATTCAAGGGAATCCGGTGCTCTACAATGTTTGGATCTAATCCCGCATGTCTCGGTAAGACCAAGCGAACACGTCCACGAACTCTTTGGCGGTGCGATAATGCGTCTTGCTCGTGCCGGTGAAGAAACTTCCGATTTGCATCTCTTTTGGCTCTTCGGCGGTTCCCAAATTCACTTTGGTTAAAACCTCCTCGGCAGCTTGGGCCCGGTTTTCTCTCGTTTGACAACATGCTTAAAGATGTGCTTAATGTATTGTTCGTTTAATGTATGCTTCTTTATCAAGTGAATCGTTATTAAACTTGTTTGTGTGTTAGTTAATTTATCGGTTGTTAAAGATGCAATGAGAGGATACTCGGAAAGATCGAAGCATTCATTAAGAGCATACGGGAATACATTATTGGCAATGAGTTCGTAATCTTACGGCGTGAGGCCATCGATGACTCGATAGACTCAAATTCAAAGCTAATGGACTCGGGATGAGTTTTGACACTAGACTCTAGGACTCGAGGGTCGAGACCAAGTTGTTCGATCATGTCCTTTTTGGCCGGGCAGCTGTCCGAGAAGGTGGCCCAGGTTATTGAGTGGCAATGAGCTTGATAGGAGATGGGGCTTGAAGGGCTTTATGTCACCGTTCCCGATCATTGCTATCACAGAGTTATCGAAACAAAATCGATTAGATCGGCATCTCGATTTCTTCTTTGAAGAGAAGGTGGAGCAGTGGCTCGTCCCAAGCATCGTCTGCGGGAGTCTTTGCTTTTGTCTTGGGCATTACTAGCTCGAATGCGGGCTCGTCCCGCTTGTTGAGGGCAAGGAGTGTTGACAGAGAGTTTTTCGAGTTCTTCCGCCTAAAGAGGGAGTTTTCCCGAACCAAAATTCGTTGTGAATAGTGGTGGTTGTGGATCCTGTGGTAGAGGCGGTGTGTCGAGAAATGCTCTTCGGACGGGATTTGGCTTGAGGCCTCGAATCTTGCCGGGTTCTGCCGGAGCTTGTTCATGGTTGTCGGCCGGCTTTGTTTGGCGCCGACGGCTCTGTTCCCTTTCTGGATCTTCTTCCAAGTTGCCGGCCTTCTTTGTGAAGTACTTGGTCATGTCGAAGCTGTAAGGACGAAGATCGGAGATTGCGTGCAAGCCTCTTTTGTTATCTCGTGGAGCGTTTTCGTGCAGCTCTCGCTTGTCCTCCGCAATGTGTTCGGGAGTGGGAATGTATCCCGGGCCGTGCGAGTATTCTCTCGTTCTTTGATATTGATGATCTGTTGGGTGCCCTGATGGCGTTTTCCCAAACCGAGCCCCGGGATGTAGTTCATGTGCTTCATCATTTTCATCGGGGGAGGGATCTTATCCCAAATCAAAGGCAGGTCTATGTGGCACACTTGGGCCTTTGGGCTTTCAATGGTGAACCCTGTTAGCATCATGCCATCATCGTCGGGTTTGATCTCTAAGACCGGGATGCCGTTTGTGTCGGTCCTTTCAGTGACTACGCTATCACCGTAGATGATGGTTAGATCTGTTCCTAGGACGAACTTTACGCACTGATGGAGAGTGGATACCACCCCGTTGATCTGGTGTAGCCAAGGGCGTCCCAAAATGGCAGTGAATGTGATCGGGATGTCGATGACTTGGAAATCCGTCGGGACCATTTGTTTTCCGAACCACAGGTTCAAGGTGGCTATTCCCAAGACTGGGCGGGATGTTGAGTCGTATGCCTTAATTGCCAGTCGAGGGCTTTAGATCGGCTGCTTTGATCCCTAGCAAATCCATCATTTTGTCGGAAGGACGTTCATGGATGATCCCCCATCTACCAAAACCCGTGGGAGACGACGCTCGTCCGCTTGAACTGTTATGTAGAGAGGCTCATTGTGGTCGGCCCCAAATTTTGGAAGGTCGAGCTCGTGAAAGTGATGATATTGCCGTAATTAATGTTGCCAATCATCCGAACTGCTTCATCAGTGTCAACTGTGATGTGGAACCATGGTGCAGGCCGAGCTTTCTTCCAACTTGAGCTTGTGCGGGTAAGATGAAGTGAGTAAGGACCAGAGCGAGATGTTAGCCCGAGTGCGCTTGAGCTGTGTCAAGACAGATCTTCGGCCTTTGGGTCCAAGATTTCGGCTTCTTTGGCGTAGGGTCCCTTTTCGGTTCGTGGCTCGGGTATGGCCGGCCTTTTGTCTGTCCGTGGAGGATTCACTGGGATTTGACCGGAACGTGTCGAACGTTCACTTGGACTTATGGTTTTGCTTGTCTCTCCTATTTCTGTAGTGGGAGGACACGATTGGCGTAAGGCCGATCGCGCATTTCAATTCGTTCACCGTCATGGCTTTTATCAAGCATCAATAGTGGCTTTGAGATCTTCCCAAGACAGGGGTTGGATTATCCGACCTTCGGCCTTCGGTGGCGGTGCGAAGCTCGTCCCAGGGCTGATCATGGAGCGTACATTGCTACGGCCTTGTGCAGAGCTAGGCTTGCTGGAGTAGATGACATAGTAGTCAAACTTTCCCGAGGGTTCTCCAAGGGTTCCGACCGTGGGATCACCGGATTCGTACCTCTTTTTCAGTTTTTGTTGAGAAAATAGCTTCTTCTTTCTTCGAGGATGGCCCTCATTCATTTCATCCTCGGAATTCCATTTCCGACAAGCACCGCAATCGCAGACGTCCCACCAAATGTGTTCGTTGTTCGGCGGTGGTACCGGACCTCGGGAGGCCGGATGGGCGTGCTTTCCTCTGGAAGGTCTTGTGGCCTTACGTCATAACCGCATGGCTCGTATGAGGGTAACAGTTGACTTCTAGGAAACAATGAGAGATGTTAGAGGTCAGAGGGAGCAGCCATGACTTGGGAAGCCCCAGGTAGTTGGGTGGCTAATGTTCCGAAGTGGTGCATGGCACCTTCGATCCAGGCTTGTTGCTCACCTTGACGTTTCTCAATAGCCATGAGGACCTCGCCAAACTTCTTCCAATGTTGGGAAATTTCTTGGGGGTAAGGTCCCGTTTTCATCGTTGTTATCCACCGATTTGGCCATGGGGAGTTGACGGACCGTCCCGGTGACAGAGCCGGGAAGGAGGTAGGACCTTGCTATTTTGACACCGGGAGACGGGTTCCCGGGTACTCTCGACCACTCTCTCGTTAGCTGGAGGGGGTGATGGGCAAGGTTTAGACACGGGAATGGCCTAACGGGATAAAAGGGAAAGCTCACGTGGCATGCGGTTTCCGTTTCTTTTATTTATGATTTTTTTTTGTTGCTTTAATTTACTTAAAACATGTTTTCTCGTAATCCTAGGTAGGTTGGAAAAGATTGCTCTTCTTTTCGCAACTATGCTAGATCCTGGGTCGATGGAGACCATCTCGTGCGGCTATAAGCCCCTCGTTTTGCACTTGTATTTCGACATCCCGGGGTGGGACGGCCTGGGCGAGGGTCCTATAGTGCAAGCGGTTTCCACCGGCCTAAAAGAAAATCGAACCTAAGGACCGAGCTTGTCATGTTTGTTTTGATGCGTTAGCCATGTGAATAGTGAACCGAGCCGGCCACTAAGTCAAGATCGTGTCAAGAGTTTGGCATGACCTTCTCTTTACCTTGCTTGCGCAAGGGATCTGTGACGTTAGGCGTTGGCCGGGTCATATTGTCATGGCCGACGTATCAAAGGCGTGATGACATGGTGTCATGTGAGCATGGATGTATATCCGGACGGAACATCGTCTGGGTGTAGCTTCGGAAATCAAGATCAGTCAAGATTTTAGCATGACCTTTCATCGCTTTACTTGCGCAAGGGATCTTGAGTTCCGAGCCTTGACTCGAAAATGGCCGGCATGGTATATGTATCCACGCCGTATGACACTGACCGGGTAAAAACCAACCGAGTACGGACAGAGTGTGACTCAAGACTCAAACGTGCGGGGTTGACGCTTGGCTAGGATGGGATGTTTGGAATGATCCCGTGCGCGTCCAAGAGGCCTAGGAAGACCAAACGGACCGCAACCGAGACCACTCCGGGTTGAGGGTTGTAGTGTGCAGTGTATCCGAGGCGAAGTGCGCGTAGCGTGCGGTGTAACCGAGGCAAATAGCAGCCGCGCGTAGAGTGCGGTGTAACCGAGGCGTGCGCGTAGTGTGCGGTCTCTAAAATTCTTTTCCGAGTAAAACGAAGTTTTGAAGAATTTTAAATGTATGCACGTAGATGTATATTGATGCATTTTTTTATTTTTATTTTTTTGTAAAATAAAAACGAAGCACGTGCACACACACACAATGATTAAAGGAAGGGGTAAAATGAAAGTTTGACCCTCATCATTGTTTTAAAAATCTTTTGTTTTGTTTAAAAGTTTTTAAAACAAAATTGTCCTCACGGAAGTCGCCAACCGAAATTACCCGGATCCGAGAGGCAGCGCGATCGCGCCCGGCATCCGGCATTTCGCTTTGCGCGGTTTTCGAGTTGGAGGTGTCTCGTCGTTTGTTTTCGCATTTGTAGAGTCGCCACGCCGTTTTTATTAAGCCCAAAACATTGAAAAGGGCATCGCTTAAAGATAATTTTAAACTGTTTTTGTGTGATGAGATTTTGAGTTCGGAGGTCAGATGACTCCTCGAGAAGAGAATATTAGAATATTAGAGCTCACCCGAGTCGCCTCGTAAACGAGTCTTTCGGATACCCCTAATATCCTTTAAATGTTGTGTGTGTGTGTGTGTGCTTTTAAAAATGCATGTCAGATCGGATGTCTACATTGTATACTATGTATTGAAATGTATTGAAATAGTGTAGGAAGGAAGCCTTACCAATGTTGGTTCGTGTTTGTCTTCCGCTGGGGAATAGTGTTTAAGGTCGGAGTAGCGTTCCGGTACGGATCGGGATTACTTCGGGAGGGGCCGGTTGTCTGCGGACAGAGTTTCGGCGTGAGTTGATGTTGCAGGCTGCGTTCGGGCAGAGGTTCGGCGTGCGTGGGGATCGTCGGGATCACTCGGGCAGAGGTTCGGCGTGCGTTGAGGTGGCAGGAGTCACTCGGGCAGAGTTTCGGCATGGTTTGGGATCGCCGGTTTGACTCGGAAAGAGCCGGGACACCATGGAAAGACCAGGAAAGGCCTCGGAGTACCACGAGGGGCCTCAGAGTACCTCGAGAGTGCCTCGGGGTAGCGCGGGAGCGTCGCGGGAGCGCTCGGGGAGGCTTCGGAGCACCACGAGGGGGCTCGAAAGGCCTCGGAAGGATCCGAAAGGGTCCGGGAATGCCTCGGAAGGACTTAGAGGGGAAGCCAGAAGGCCTAGGGAGGAAGAGAGAAGTGGGAGGTGTGTGAAAATGAGGAGGGGGAGCCCTCTATTTATAGTGCCAGATTTGGTGCAAAGAGGTCCGTACGGACCTCCCTGGTAATCCAGACTTTTGGTTTTCCTCGATTTGAGGGAATCTGTGATGATGGGGAATATTTGCAATTATGATGTTCCCTGTGCAATAAGGTCCGTACGGACCAAGTTGACATGCAAAGAGGTCCGTACGGACCAACTCTGCAGGAGGGTAATCATTTTCCCCGGGATTTGAGGAAATATTGTGGACTTTAAGAGGATTTAGTAATCATTAGAGCAAAGAGGTCCGTACGGACCATTATTGCTTTTCCAATTTCCTGAAAATTCCCAAAAGGTCCTTTTGTCCCTTTTTATCCCAGAAAGGCTCCTCCCTTGGTTTGGCTGGGGGTCTTGAGAGGGTTTTGAGTGCCAGAGGTCGTCGAGACTGCGTTGATGAGTCTGCGGTGTTTCCCGTGTGCTTGAAAGGGGGTGATCCAGATTGGGGTACTTACACCTATGCACTTTATTACAAAAAGAGGTTGATTTTCATTTTGATGAGAGGTGTAAGGGGGCCTTTGATGAGTTGAAGTCTAAGTTGACCACCACCCCCATAATCCAAGCGCCCGATTGGTCTCGCCCCTTCGAGATCATGTGCGATGCTAGTGATTATGCAGTTGGGGCTGTTTTGGGTCAAAAGGTGGAGAGGGCATCCCATGTCATTTACTATGCTTCTATGACCCTCAATGATGCCCAAAGGAATTATACCACAACCGAGAAGGAGATGTTGGCAGTTGTGTTTGCTCTTGAGAAGTTTCGGTCATATCTTTTAGGCACCAAAGTCATTGTTTACACCGACCATGCTGCTCTTAAGTATCTTATGACCAAGAAAGAGGTGAAACCTAGACTTATTAGGTGGATCTTTTTATTGAGTGAATTTGACATTGAGGTGAAAGATAAGAAAGGGCCGAGAATCTTGTGGCCGACCATTTGAGTCACCTTGTGCTAAAAGAGGATGAGCCCTCTAATCATTGTTCAATTCGGGGTGAGTTTCCCGATGAGTCTCTTTGGGTGGTTCAGTCGTCTGCACCGTGGTACGCGGATTTGGTAAATTTTCTTGTGTCTCAAAAGTTCCCTCCGGGACTGACTAAATCAAAGAAGGATAAAATCCGGAGTGAGGCAAAATATTATTTGTGGGATGAGCCTTATTTGTGGAGGCATTGTGCGGACCAAGTGATACGTAAGTGTGTAGCCGATAGTGAGATTCATTCCATCCTTAGATTCTGTCATGAGCATGCATGCGGTGGTCATTTCGGTGCTAGAAACACGGTGAGGAAGGTGCTTGAGAGTGGTTTTTATTGGCCTACCATGTTCTATGATGCATATAATTTTTTCAAATATTGTGATAGGTGTCAAAGGGTTGGTAACATTGGTCGACGTGATGATATGCCACAACATTTCGTCTTAAATTGTGAGATTTTTGACGTATGGGGAATCGACTTTATGGGTCCTTTTCCCAATTCATTTGGCTTCTTGTACATCTTGTTAGCGGTTGACTATGTTTCCAAGTGGGTTGAAGCAATCCCCACACGCACCGATAATTCACGGGTAGTGGTCAATTTCCTTAAGACCAACATCGTGAGTAGGTTTGGTATGCCTAGGGCCATCATTAGTGATAGGGGGACACATTTTTGTAATAGGACGGTCGAAGCTTTGGTTAAGAAATATCATATCACTCATAAGATTTCGACCGCCTATCATCCCCAAACTAATGGCCAAGCGGAGGTGTCCAACCGGGAGATCAAATCCATTCTTGAGAAAACTATGAATCCATCTAGGAAGGATTGGAGTCTTAGATTGGATGATGCTTTGTGGGCCTACCGGACGGCTTACAAGACTCCTATCGATATGTCCCCATATCGGTTAGTGTTTGAAAAGCCATGTCATTTACCGGTAGAGTTGGAACATAGAGCATTTTGGGCCATTAAGAAATTTAATATGAACCTAGATGGGTCCGGTGAGGAGAGAAATTTGCAACTAAGCGAGTTGGATGAGATTAGGAGAGAAGCTTATCTGAACAACCAACTCTATAAGGAGCGGGCAAAGGCTTGGCATGATAAAATGATCAATAGGAAGGACTTTAAGGTTGGTCAGAAAGTCCTTTTATTTGATTCCCATCTTCGGTTGTTTCCCGGAAAGCTAAGGTCGCGGTGGATCGGACCTTTTATTGTGAGGGAGGTATATCCGCATGGTGCGGTTGAGATTGGTAGTCTCTCCGGAGACAAGGTTTTTAAGGTAAATGGTCAACGCCTAAAATTGTATCATGTTGGCGTGGGAATAAATGAGGATGTGGAGGTGCATTATCTCCAAAATCCTAATTATGAGTAGACCTTATTTCTGAGTCTTGTCAAAGACTTAAACTTTGATGCTAGCGGGGGGCTTACCTGGCGTTTGGTCTAGCTAAAGACGGTAAAGAAGGGCGGCTAACCGGGAGGCAACCCGGGATTTAATTGCTTATTTTATTGGTCATTCTGTACATTATGTTTTTAATTTTTGTAATTTCTATTCATGTCTAGAATAGGTGCTACTGAAGGTATTTTGTGTTGTGGTGTTGTGCAGGGAGAAGCAGAGGAAAAAGGAGCAAAACGGGTGCCCAAAAAAAAAAAATCAATTCTGGGGCCTGTACAAAAAAAAAAAAAATTTCAAGTTTATGAGGCACCCGCCCAATTTGTTTGATGCGCCCGCCTCAAGTTGGATAAAAGTGAGGCCAAGCGGCTTTCGAGGCGCCCGCCCCACTTTATTCCAGGTGTCCGCATCAAATATTGAAAACATGGGCATTCTTACGGATTTCCATGCGGCCGCCCCGTGCTCCATGATGCGCCCGCCTCAAGGTGCCTTTGCCTAGGCCGAGCTTCTGTGTCCGATGCGGCCGCCTCGGGGGTATCCAGGCGCCCGCCTCAAACCATTCAAAACAAAAGCCAGGTTTCTGTGGCCCATGCGCGCGCCTCACTGCGTATGGGGCGGCCGCCTCGCGTCGATCTCAAGGCTTGTACTTCCGGCCTATTGAAGATTAAGTGGGTCGGGTGATTGGAATTGGGTCAAGGTATTAAATTGATATGGGTCGTCGTTCCCTCATAAACAACAACTCCCACCATGTTTCTCTTCTCTCTCTCTCTACCCCTCTCTATAATCCGGTAACCCCATTCCTTCCGGCGAGATTTCCACCCCTTCCCCTCATATTCCGGCCTAACCCCCTTCACAAATATCCTTCCCCTCGGCCTAAGCTTTCTGATTCACCAAGATTTATTCAAATCCGGGCGATTTCTTCGCCGACCCTTGAAGATTCCGGCGAGACCCTTGAAGATTCCGGCGGGTCCTTTGAGTTTTCAGGCGAGATTTTGAATTTTTCGGTGGGATTTTTCCAGAATTATTGAAAGGTTCGAAGCTAATTCCTCTCCCTATTCTTTGCGATTTCAATTTTGATTGAGAGAGTTGGGTGTTGTTGCTTAGACTTGATCGTGTTTGAATTTGAATATGGGTAAAACAAATGAGCAACGAGGTGGTAAATCAAAAGAATCCCGAAAAAAGCAGAGACATGATGAGAGTACATCTAGTGTACCTCCCCCTCCCCTCGGAACCCTTCTCCGTTGTGAGGATCCCCATGATTCCTCGAGGTTCAATTATTATATGTCCCAAAATTACTTCTATTTCCATACGGATAGGCCCATAATTGCTGAGAGACAATTTAACATTGGATCATTCGAGTTACTTCTAAATTTGGGATTCGAAGATGGCAACGTTTCTGTGACGAGCCTACGGAGGAGGGAAATAGTTTGGTTGTGAAGGAATTCTACTCGAATATGAATAAAATCCCCACGGACCGAGGGTATTCCTATGTGAGGGGAAAGACGATAAAATTCAGGAGTGAGGACATTAATAGATTTTACGGGCTCCCAAGAGTGAAACAGGAGGAATGTGAGTATGTGCAAGCAATGAATGGGGATTGGCAGGTGTATTTTAATGATGTGGTGAGGACATTGGAGGGTAACCAACTCCAATGGACTAACAAACTAGATGGTTCGCCTAAGTATGTGATCGAGACTCAGTTTCATATAGTGACGAAGGGGGTGAACAAATTTGTGTGTTTGAGGATACTTCCGACGTCTCAGCATTTGAGAGTTCCTTGGAATCATGCAGTGTTGATTCACTTGATTATTAACGGAGGAAATATTTCATTGGGGCATATTATTTCAGATCATATGCAAGATGTGGGGGAAAGTAAACGGAATGGATTTCCGTACCCATCACTGATTACAGGCTTAGTTAAGGCTGCGGGGGTTCTTTGGAATTTTGGGGGCGACAAGGTAAAGGTGATTAGGCCCATCTCTCGAGCTTCCCTTGAAAGCAATAAGAGAGAAGTAAGAGGGATGAATGTTAGAATTATTGAGGAGGAGATTGAGGAAGAAGCTGAGTTTGAAGAAGAGGAGGATGAGGATGATGATGACTATATGGTGGAGGCTAAGGGTGTTGGATCTGGGTCGGCTAGTCAGGGTGGTGGAGACGTGGACCGTTTGATTGCTCGTATGGATGTGCAGTTTGCTATTTCTATGGATCATCAGGAGCAGCTCCATGATTATTTGGTGCGTATGGCACAACAGCATGATGATGGGAGATGGCAGAGGTGGTCATTTCCAGAGAGCAGCTCCAGTCAGCATGGTCCATGGGTCTATCATTTCAGGCCACCGCAGTAGTCCCGAGAGGTATCCCTACCTCTGTCTTACTTATTTTATACTTTTGTGATGCATATGGGACTATGCATGATTTAGTGAGGGGGTGGGGTGCATGGTTGTTGTTGTATATGCTGTTTTGTTTTCTTTAAATAATAAAAATAATAATAATAATAATAATAAAGTATAAAATTGAGAGGCTAAGTGAAAATCCGAGAGGGCACTTAGGCAAAAGGAGAGAGTGTGAAAAAAATAAAAAAATATATATATATATATATATATATATATATATATATATATATATATATATATATATATATATATATATATATATATATATATATAATTTGACAAAAAACGAGAGGCTAGGTGAAAATCGGAAACGACACCTAGGCAAAAGGTGAGTGAGTGAAATACTTTCTATCTGTTAATTCACCGGTGTTGGCGTAATAAGGGTGGTTTGGAGTCTCGGGTTAGGATTTTCATACTTGGTGTAGGAGGATCGGTTAGAGGTAATTAGGATAGAAACCCTCGTTCTTTCGTGGAGTAATAAGGGGGCGTTGGTGCTTTCACGAGGTAAATTTTTGCTTAAGGATCACTACCTTAGCAATTATTTCTTTTTATGAGGGTGTATGTAGTATGAGCCAAGCATGGGGGAAACATAGGACATATTTAGTTCCCCTTGGCTTTTATGTGTGGGCCCTAGTTCGGATGACCATTTACATGTTGAAGTTGGTATCGAGCTAGGGCCGTGTATTCATATGATTTTGAGGAGTGATAAGGAGACGTAAGCATTTATATTTCATATTGTTTTTGACTGACATGGATTGGTGGAGTAGAGGAGATTAGGGGTCATTTTCCTTCCATGCTATCTGTTTAGACCGGTGCTTAGAGTGGGGTTAGGATATTACATAGGGACAAGTAATGGTCTAAGTGTGGGGGAATTTGATGTGGCGGATTTCATTATAGTTAATTCCCTAATTTTCTAGACATTTTATCTTTATTTTAATGTAATCTAGATTAGTTTTGATGTAATTTTGAGTAGATTTTGGTTTGGTAAAGTTCGTGGAAAATCTTTGTAATTTTGAGACATATTTTGAGTGATTTTGTGATGTTCCTGCGAAGTTTATTAATGCTGAGGATAAAGCTGCTATTATCAGAAGTTCAGGGATCAATCTGCAAAGTAGCAAAGTTCGGAGACCAGAAGGAAATTTTGGGAACTTGAAGGACCCAATTGGAAAAGGGAATTAAAGAAATTTAATTTGGCTTTCAAGGCAGCATGTGAAGAAGGCGCATGGACCAAGGGAATTATCAGTTGACCGAGGCTGAAAAAGTGGATTTTGAGTTTATTTTAGTTTCTTTTTCTTTTTCTTTTTCCATTTTCTTTTATTATTATTAGTTTTAGATTTAGTTTTTTTAGAAGGAAGGAGTATAAAGACTCTTTTTGAAAACATAATTAGGGTTCAGCTTTTATTTTATTTTTCCCTTGAGAGAGTTGAACATCCATGGAAGCTTAAAAACTTCCTTGCTTTGGATTTGTAACTTTTGAACCGTCTTGACTATCAATTGAGATTTGATTTCTTTTGATTATTCTTCCTTAATTACAATTTTGCTTGTGCTTAATTCAATTCAATTTCTAGGGTTTTGAGAAATTGATCAATCTCTTGATCCTTTTAATTGATTATTGCTTGATCTCCCTTTTATCGTGTTGGACTAGGATTGTCATTGTAGCACCTTCGTTATTCATGTATGTGTCATCTTGAATGGTGATTAAAGTAAAATTGGCTATAATTCTATTTGAAACAATAATAGGTTAATTTCTTGATCTTAATCTCTTAAAACTTTCATCAATTAATACTTTGAATCTTGACCGTGTCGGCTAGGTTTTGGTATTGATTAGGATTATTAGTTGAGTGTGTCACCGCTAGTAATTATTAACAAAGAAGAGATAGGGATTTTATATCTCGTGATCAAGTAATTAGAAGAAAGAAAGAAAGAATCATTTCGATGATATTGATTGATAGACGGGGATAATTTTGCATATCCAAGGTGTTCTTTTACATTATTATTTATACCTTAGCTTTTAATTCCCGTCTTAGGATTTTAATCATTCAACAAACAAAAACCCCCCATTCGTGTGTGACTTGATCGTTTGCAATACCGTTCTTCAGTGGTTCGACCCTGGACTTACCTCATCAGCAGCTTTGCTCCTGATGGCCTCATAGGCAGTCATAGTTGAAAGCTACACAGACAAAGAAAATTATTAGGAAAAAGTACAAGTACTATGAAAACCGAGAAAAGAAAAAATAAATGACGAGAAGGTTTACCTCGCTGAGTATAAGGCCTTTTCTGTTGGCCAAGTTCTCCCTTCTCAGCTTAGTGTCAATAAAATGATCGAGCAGGTCCTCGTCTATAGCACGATGGACAACAAGCCGACCTAGCCTGAGCTTGGGGCCCTTCCTGGCCAGCACGTCAAGACCCTTGATTGGTGGGTAGATGGTTAACTCCTTAGCCACCACCTCGGCCTCAGCATAAGTTTTCACATGCCGGGCAGTGACTTCCTCGAAGGAAGAATCAGTAGCAATTCTCTTAGAGGAGGGTTCGTCTTGGGGGGTTTCAGTCCTTAGCCTTTTCTGGCCAGGAGTTTGTTGGACGGCCTCTGGCTCCTCGGTCTCAGTCAGACCGACCTGCCTTAGGGCCTCCTCAGCTTCAGGGACCAGGGCCTGGGAGCTATGCCCCTCCTCGACATGGGCCTCTTGCCCGTCGTTGCCTTCCTCGGTGGAGGCAGCAACACCCCCCGTCGGCTTTAAGGGTAGCGCCCTAACATCCTTGGTGGACAAGACCGCATGACGAGCAATAGCGTCATCCCTTCTCTTATTTCGGGCCGAGGACCTAGACGTCCTCCTTTTAAACTATATCAGAGCTTGGGGGTCAAGAATCTCTTCCTCCATTTTCTTAATCTGCTCCTCGATCAAATTTGCAAAAACAAGGAAGACCAGTCAGTGAGACGACGATGAAGGATAAAATGATAAATAAAATCGTATAAGTATAAAGACGAGAAGGAAGGAAAATTTACAGGCGACTACGCCATCCTCGGCCAGACACCTATCATCATGGGTTTGCAAAATGTCACACTTATCATAAAAAGAGGCCGTGATGCACCCTCCAGTCTGGGAATCTATTCCCTCTCACGACGGGGACGAGGGGCACCAAGCCTTCCAAGGGGCCTGGCATGATGCCGGCTTGAACATAGTACCTCTGGTCGGTCTCCAGACTTGACCAACACAGAGTTCCTACCTCGATAAATTGCCTTAGCCTCTCAATCAAACGGTTGCTCCATTCAGACCTCCACACCTGCTCAGGAACACCGGGGTACTTGGAAGGAGCAGCAAATTCCCAGCCTTGTCGGCTCTCCACCCTTATAACGTGGTTGTTCCACCCTGAGACTTGCTCGACATGGGATAGATCAACTTGGGCTGGTTAGGGTCACTCCTCACCAATAAGATCCTAGTGTCCTCCTTATAGCTTACGGTGAAAAAGTGGTGGAATGCAGACTGACAAGGCTCAAAACCTAAGCTACAATATAGTACTATAAAGCCGGTGAGGAACCTCACGGCGTTGGCTCCAATCATTGCTGGGACAGCCTGCATGGCCTCAAGGAATTCACATATAAATGGATAAAGGGGGAGACGGAGGCCGAGCTGGAACTGTTTATAAGAAAAAAGGACATAGTTGAGGGTGTACATGAAGTCCTCCATTGCCTTTTCATTTTTTACGGGGGCACCGGAAAGGTAACTAAGGCGGTACTCCTCCCTCGACACCCCATACTTGGAGTGTAACTCCTCTATCAATGGCTCCCTTGCTCTAATAGGCTTGGCCTAGGGGTATAGGTACTACCTCGGTTGGACCTACCACGTCCTATTAACTAAAATCGAGGAGGGATCCTTACCCAGCAAAGGACGCTCCAAATGGTCAGACTTCAGATAATAAAGGTTGATGTGACCAAGGATCTCAGTCCAATCGTGGAACAACACAACGTTTGGGGAATCTACATCTAGTCGGTCGATCCTAAACTGACTAGGGTAGTGCACGTCGCTTTTAGGAGATTGATACCTCGTCAGTATCTCCCCGATCTCATTCAAACATAACATCATCCATGGCCCATCATTCCTTTGGTAGTTCCTAAGGTTTTGGGTGTGATAACAGTACAAGGCGTTTAGGTTGCTTCTCCAAGTACGGGCCATGACTACGAACGAGGAAGGCACAAGAAAAAGCTCCATCGTCCAGTAGCGACAACCGTCTTTTTGATTGGTACTGCACTGGCCCATTGGTTGGGTATTTGTGCAACATTAGAAAAGCTTCAAGAAACGGAGCTACAATGGCGGATTCTAGAAGAACCCACCAAGAAATCAAGAACAAATACCCAGAAACGTAAAATACAGAGAAAGGGAAGTAATTATACCTGAATCGAAGGCTAAAGATGAGAGACAGGAAGGATTTAAATGCCAAAACTCAAGAAATCAAGCACAAACTCAAAGGAATCAAACTTGCAGTTTCAAGCTTAAAAGTCTCTCTCAAGGTTAAAACAGTGATAAAAGAGTGGAAATGAAAAGGATTTTTTTCATTTATACCAAAAAATAAATGGGTATGGGTCGAAATTCGGGTTAAAGCGCTGTCTCCTTCCTCACAATTAATGTTCTAGTCTATTCCCAAGGAGAATATCTCGTCAATAATGGGGCGCATTCCCCAACGTGTAATAACCGGCGAATAAAATGATTATGCCTCGTGATTCGTAAAACCCGTTCGTATCCCTTTAATCCGAGGTCGAGCACCACTTCCTCCTCGACCAAGTCGAGCTGGGAAGTCGGGGGCCACTGAACGATATAAACTGAGGTACGAACGTGGGTCATAACCGAGAAAGGCCCAATGGATTGGGCCCAAATTATAATCCATACAAGTCTCAAATATGACATAAGGAGTTTTCCTTCCCTACCTATGTTTGTCATGCCTACTCGTCATCTCTCACTATTTCGACCTAGATATAGCAGAGTGAATAATATGACTAAGGCACAATACTCACCTATGCCGACGAGGAATACCTTATATGCCGACTAAGGCACCTCCAAAGTCGATGACGGCTTCACCGAAGGACGACCAGAGGCCTCCACGGTCATTATCAGGACAAGGAAATGAGCTTCCCTATCCTTGCTCCCCTCTTCCTCGACATTCATACATGCCGACCAAGCGTCGTATGACGAGAAACATGCCTCCTAGGCATGCGTACAAAAGACAATACTAATCCTACTCAAACAAGGATTGTGGGAAGTATAATTCAACTAGGATTATAACCCTCCTCTCACACAATTATCTATTCAAAGATGGACTCTACATCAAACGCATATAAATACAAGCCATAATTAACATATTTTTGGTAGCAAATCTTTTGACTCTAAACTCTTATCAATTGATTTGCTTTTTATATCACACAAATACTTACTCTCACGCCGAAGGGCCTTCGCCGGTGAAGCCCCGACTTAGTTGACGTGTTTGTTTATCTTTTTTTTCAGGTTATTCAAACATCCAGGATACAACCTGCCGCTGTTTTGGCTGATCCGAACGTTTTTGACATCATCAAATGTCGTAATTGATTTGTCAATATATTTAATTGATGATGCCAAAATCGTCAAAACAGCCCAAATCCAAGCGTTGAATGCTCCGGCGATCGCAAGGCCTGAAAATAAGAGAAAACACGTAAACTAAGCCGGGGCGGATCCGGCTAAAGGCCCTCCGGCGTGAGAATAAGTTCACGGTTGATATTAGAGAAAACAAATTGACAGAGTTTCTCCAATGTAAAAAGTAACGTACCAATTAATGAGCCATGGGGCTTGTATTTATAGGAATGGATTGATAGAATCCATGTTGGAGTGAACTTGTAGAGAGACAAGATATAATCTTAAGAGAATTATATCTGTTAAGGAGTCATTGTTTGACTTGAATTGATATTGGTAATTGTAATCCTGATTGGATCACAACTGTATAATCCTTGTTGAATAAAGATTGTAACTGCTAACCGGAACACCGAGGAAGGCAAATGATTTTCCTCGGCCTTTGACAAATAGGCCGAGGAAAATGGTTTTCCTTCCTCGTCATTTGGTAAATGGCCGACACGGAGATATGCCGGGGAAAATGATTTTCTTTCCTCGTCACTTGGCTATATGCCGAGCAAATAACTTCTCTTTCCTCGGTAATTCCGACATGGCGGCCCAAAAATGATGATAGAAGGCCGAGATAAATGTTCCTCGGCATACGAAGAAGATCTTACTCGGCCCTAATACTTCATAATTAGATAATATCCACTGCCCAATATAGTTGGGCCCAAGTTCGGGCTAGCCCATGTTCGTAGCTCGGTTTATACCGTTCAGTGGCCCCCGACTTTCTAGCTTGGCTTAGGACGAGTAGAAAGTCAGCTCGGCATCGGCACATGGAATACGAACAGGTTTGACGCGTGTCATTGGTTGGTAACTGACGGTTGCTATTCTGATGATGACCTGGGGCCCCCCAGTCTTGTCACGCCTTGATAACTGTGTTTAGCATTTAATTCTTGGGGCGCCTCACCCGAATTTATGCTTTACCCATGGGTCGACCCGATTTGGGGAGGTATAAAAACTAAAACCCTCTTCATTTTACTCTTTACAAACCTCAAGCATTTGAAAGTATTTGGCAAGAATTCACCGGCGAAAACATCAGCGATCTTTGAACTCAGTTTCCGGCGAGCTTCATTTTTCCGGCGAAGTTGTTTTCTGCATTGATTTCGTTTTTTCTTGCAAACTCAGGTATGATTTTCTTCCCTTCTCACGAACTCCCTTCCTGCTTTAGCGTCTTCTAGGGTTGTTAGGAGAAATCATATGTGAATCAAGAACATGAACCGCCATTATTGAAGATTCAATCTTTTCTTCACGAATGTTTGTTTCAAACTCTCAAAATTTCAAATTTTTGATTTTCTTTGTATTTTGTTAAACTTCTTCGAATATTGAATGAACTTCCCCTTTAATCTTTGATTCCCCTTAGAAATGGCTCGTTCTTGGGACCATTCCCCCCGATTCCGTTATGGATATCATACGGGCAATCTGAGGGTTTATCGACGAGAAAGGGGTCCATGGTTGATGCTGAACTTGGATGATATAAGCAAGCAGTTGAGGGGTTATGGCCGATCCCGTTTATTCATTCAATACCCAGACTCCACAAGAATAGATAGGATTGAGTCTGGTTCTCCCAACATCATAGTTTTTGAGGATAGGGCTGAGATGGTGGAGCACATCGAACTGTTCTACCCGGCCTCCCATCGCGAAATGCGTGAGCGTCTGAGAGGTACGGCCCCCTCCTCGGCCTTATGAAATGACGAGGAAGGAAATCTTCCTTCCTCGGCCTTATGGAATGACGAGGAGGGGAATCTTCCTTCCCCGTCATTTAATCAGCCATTGACGAGGTAAATAATTTTGTCTCCTCGTCTTTATGCAGATATGACGGGAAGAGAAGGAGAGCCCTCCTCGTCTACTCAAATAGTTAACGCCTTCGTTGAAGGTGCGCAAGCTGATGCCCGCCTTGTCCGAAGAAGAGGAGGCCGAGGAGCAGGTAGCCGAGGAAAGCAAATCGAGAAGGCACCAAAGCCTGGGGATCCCATGATTGAGAGGCTGCACACCAAGTACAAAGTGAACCGCGCTGAGTATAAATTAACTTATATGGGCAAGATCGAGCCGAAGACGGAAAAAGAAGAGACGGCCTTCTACTATAACCAAGACTACGTCCATTTTTATTTCAAACAGTTTCAACAGGACTCCGTCTTCCCTGACCCCTTTATTTGTGAGTTTTTGGATGATGTAAAGGCAGTGCCGGCCATGCTAGGAGCCAATGGTACTAGGGTTCTGGTTAGCTTCATCATCCTCTGCCATAGTTTAGGCTAGGAGCCGACCATGGGAGCCTTCCGTCACTTCTACATTGTCCAAGTCATCAAGGAACAATGGCTTGTAGTTATTAGGAGTGCCAATAGGAAACCTAAGTTGCTTCTTCCCATGTCCAGTAAAGTTCCAGGCTGGGATAACCACGTTATCCGCGTCGAGAGCCGCCAAGGCTGGGAGTTCCAGTCTCCTTGTGATGATCCAACATCTTCCTTTGCCTTCCAACAATACGGGTGGACCAAAGATTTGATCAAGCGTGCCCGGAAGAGTTTGCCAGTGGTAGGGGTCCCGGATTGGAAGCAAGTTGAATCCTCGGATCATTTCTATATCCAGCAGATTGATGCCGGGAACGAGGACGGGTGGCTCCCCTCGTCAATGTTAAAAGAGGACGTCGCTTCAATGATTGGACGGTACATCCAGGCTTCGTATTCCACGAGGATTGTATTAGGTGCCATGATGAGCGTCCCCGTGATCAATGTATTGGAGCACCTAACATTGTTGGACGTAAACTTTTATCTTGGACACTTGTAATTTTTGCGTCACATTATTTTGCTCGTACTTGACCTTGAATTTTCTTGCTCGTACTTGACCATTTCTTCCTTGTCTTTACAGATTTAACCGCCGAGGAAGAAGCCGCCCTTGCAATGGAGAGACTTAGTCCCCAAGAGCTCGTGAAGAGGAAGAGGAGGTTGAGCAAGAAAGCCGCCTTGACAGAAAGGAGGGAGGATGCTAATGCACGTAACCTCATCCTTAATGTTCAGACTGACCAACCCCTTCCCCTTAAATTGCACGGGGAAGTGGATGCCGAGGAACCGGCGGCTGACAACCAAACCAACCCATCAACTGTAGAGGGGCATAGCCTCCATGTTGATGCCGAGGAAGAGGCAACCGAGGAAGCTAGCCTCGTCCAAAGGAGGTCAGGCTCCAAAAGAACTCCAAGTGCTAGCGCCGAGGAGCCGGCGGCCAAACGGGCAAGCGTCAGTGCGGCCCCTAATGTTGATGCTCTCCCTCCCTTGACCGTTCAATCAGTCAAGACTGTTGAAGAGGCCGACGAGCTGGCCAAAAGTATGTCCCTCGGTATTCCTCGTCTTAGGGGACTCCCCCTGTTGGCAAGGGAGGGACCCTTAGTGAGATTGGGCCGAGCTCCTATCCAAAGGGCTATGGACGAGGATGCTTACGAAACCCTTTGCAAAGAGGGTCCCAACGAGGATACCGTGCTTTGCCATAAGGGACTCTTGATCGCCGAGGTAAATGTTGATCCCTTTCTGGGTTATTGTCTTTGATATTGGATTTGTCTTCTTAACGATGATTTATCTTTCAGTTGGCTTCTGTCACGGCGTACGAGAATGTGCTGGCCAAGAAGAAGACGAGGCGTCTGAATGAGGCCAAGGCAGCTCAAGCAAAGAGCGAAAAAGACAAGTCTTCCTTGGCTAAACTTTTAGAGGCCAAGGATGCTGAGCTTGCGGCGGCCAAGGCCAAGGTTGAGGCCGAGGTAAAAAGGGCCGAGGAAGAAAGGTCAAAAGCCGAGGAACATCTCCGGCTCAAAAATGAAGAGCTTGCCCAGGCAAAGGCTGATAAGGCCGAGCTTCAGACTAAGGCCGATGAAGCCGAGGCCAAGTGCCGGGGACTCGGAAGCTACCCTCCCGGGGCCTAGGGAGGAGGAGGCCGTAGCTCGGTTCAAGGAGAGCTCGGCTTTCAAAGAACTGATGATGGCCAGCTCGGCCTTCAGGGAGGCCGTGGACGAGCAAACAGCCACCATGTTTGAAGATGGCTATCTCCACTTGGCCCGGAGCATTTTGGCTGATCCTTCCACCGGTCTGGACATCAACAAGATTGCCCAGCTAATTTGCAGGGATCAATATGCCGAGGAGGTCAGGGCACTCCATCACTTGGTCCCTTATTCTGAGAGTAACATGGAGCTGATGGCTGCCAAGGATGCCCATGCTTGCAGGGAAGTGTGGAAGCCGGCTTCTGTTGTCCCCGGCAATATTAAAGACCTGGTGGAGGCGATCCAAGACGCCGACGAGCCTGAGGACATAGAGGCCGAGGTGGAAGGAGGGACCGGGGAAAATAATGCCTCCACTAATCAAACGGTCCTTCCTCCCCCCGGCACTATCACTGAAGACTGGCTGGACAAGCCTTTTGATGATGTGCACCAATCTTAGGATAGCTTTTTTCCTTTGTTTTTTTGTAATAGACAATAGGATCTGTAATTCCATTTGAATATCAATGAAAAATCCTTTGTCATTATTCTTGTCACTTCACTAACTTGGTTATATTTTGGTATGCTATGCAAGCATTAGCCTTAGGAAAGTGGGATCCGAGGAAGGTCCCTTGTTCCTTGTGGAGAAAGTGGTTAGGCCGAGGAAAGATTCCTCGGTTGGAACTATACTCGTACTTCATTTGGGCTGAGGAAGTTTTCCTCGGCTTTGAATGTTGTAATCCTGAATTAGAGTAGATTCATGGTAGGAGGTTTATCAAGCCATTAGGCCGAGGAAAGTCCTCGGTCTTGGCTGTTAGTCTCCTAAGTCAAGGTGAACCCTTGACTGGAAGGGTTGTAAGCCATCAGGCCAAGGAGGTTCCTTGGTCTTGGCTGCTTGGTATCCTGAGTCAAGGTGGACCTCGACAGATGTGTTGTAAGCCATCGGGCGAGGTTCCTTGGTCTTGGGCGCTTGGTATCCCGAGTCAAGGTGGACCCTTGACGGGATGTGTTGTAAGCCATCGAGCCAAGGAGGTCCCTTGGTCTTGGGCGCTTGGTATCCTGAGTCAAGGTGGACCCTTGACAGGATGTGTTGTAAGCCATCAGGCCAAGGTGGTCCCTTGGTCTTGGCTGTGTTAAGCCATCAGGCCAAGGAAGTTCCTTGGTCTTGGCTGCTTGGTATCCTGAGTCAAGGTGGACCCTTGACAGGATGTGTTGTAAGCCATCAGGCCAAGGTGGTCCCTTGGTCTTGGCTGTGTTAAGCCATCAGGCCAAGGAAAATCCTTGGTCTTGGCGATTGAGTATGCCATCGTGCCAAGGAGGATCCTTGGTCTTGGCAGCGAGCAGCCATCGTGCCAAGGAAAATCCTTGGTCTTGGCAGTTGAGTATGCCATCAGGCCAAGGAGGATCCTTGGTCTTGGCTGTTGGTGAGCCATCAGGCCAAGGAAGATCCTTGGTCTTGGCTATTGTGTATCGGAGAGTCGGGAGTAATGTCCTCATCTTCCGGTGCTGGGGTGAAGAGCTGGTAGTTGCTTTGCATGTTGGAAGAAACTGCTTTCGTAGAACTGAAATGCGATTACATAGAACTGCAATCCTATCAACTAAAAAGACAAAAAGAAAACAAAAGACCGAAAATAAAAGACCGAAAATAAAGAGCTAATCTATTGCAAAATAAACTAGACTAGTGATAATATTTTCTGAGGTTGTCGGAATGCCATGGATGCTTGAGATCCTTCCCCTCCTTGGTCCTCAATCTGTAGGTCCCTTCTCGGATGACTTGAGTGATGATATAGGGACCTTCCCAATTTGGGGAGAGCTTGTTACGTTTCGCCTTCCGACCGTGGCTTCGATCTTTCTAAGTACCCAATCGCCAACTTGGACTACTCTTTTGATGACCCTCTTGTCGTGATATGCCTTGGTCCTTTGCTTGTAATTCACCATCCTCATCTCGCGCAGCCTAGTCGTTTTTCATCTATCGTGTCCAGGTCTAGGAGCCTATTGACCTTGTTGACTTGCTCATCATAATGGGAGTTCCTTACTGTAGTGGATGGCCATCTCTCGCCGGTGCCATAGCCTCATAACCGAAGGTTAGTGCGAATGGGGTTTCCCCGGTTGGCCCTCAGCGGTGGTCGTGCGAACTGACCCATAAAGCTAGGGAAGTTCGTCCAACCATCTACCCTCGCGACCTTCAAGATTCTGGGTGAGGGCGGTTAGGACCGGTTGTTGGCGCCTTCGCTTGACCGTTGCCTTGGGGTCTGCTAACTGAAGATTTTGCATGGCGTACTTTGACTCTCCCCAATTCTGTTGTAAATGCCGTGGAGAATTGGAGTCCATGGTCAGAAACAATTGTATGCGGAAGGCCAAATCTGCACCAGATGTTGTCATGAACAAAGTTGATCGCGTTCTCTTCCGTTATCTTGGCCAATGCCTTGGCTTCTATCCACTTGGAGAAGTAATCAACAGCTACTATCACGTACTTGCAATTACCACGGGCGGGTGGGAAGGGTCCAATGAGGTCGATCCCCACATATCAAATGGCCACGTAGGTATTACGAGTGTTTGCTCGACCGCAGTAGTCTTGGAATGTCGAGTAGAACCTTTGGCATTTGTCACATTTTCGAACATAGGCGTGCGCATCTTCCCTTAGGTTTGGCCGCAGTAACCTAGCGATATGATTTTGTCGGCTAAGGTTACGGCCCCCGGGTGTCCGCCGCAAACACCTTCATGTACTTATGCCAGGAGGTTCTCGGTTTCCTTGGGATAGACACACCTTAGCAGGGGCTTCGTGAAAGATCTTCGGTAGAGGACTCCGTTCATCACCACGAATCTTGGAGACCTCTTCTTGATAAGCTTGGCTCGAGCCTCATCTTCTGGGAGTTTCTCCTTCTCAATGTATTCGATGTAGTCGTCGATCCAAAGCATCTCTCTTCCTCGTCCAAAGAAAGATGACTTGTAATCTTTCATACGCGAGTTCCTCGGCATAAACTACATATGGGTTGGTCTCCGAAGGAGACACGTCCATGGTGGCTAGTTTGGAGAGAACGTCTGCGACTCTGGTTGTCTTCCCTTCCTATTCGCTTGAGCTCGAAAAATTCCATTTTCTTCGTCATATCTAGGACCAGGTCTCTATACTTGGCAAGGGTGACATCTTGAGTGTTATATTCTCCCTTCACTTGTTTGACAACAAGCCGGGAGTCACAGAAGCACCACCTTAGTTGCTCCATAGAAGGAGGCCAACTCAATGCCAAATATGAGAGCCTCGTATTCAGCTTGGTTGTTAGAGGCGAAACCCTCAAGCGGATGGCATCTTGTATAGTATATTCTCCTTCCGGGGCTTGCTAGTACAACTCCAGCTCCGCTTCTTTCCTTGGTAGCTGATCCGTCCGTATACAGGATCCAACAATTGGATGGGAGTTCAATGGGAGAGTCTTTTCCTCCGGCGCGTTTTGCTTCCGGGAGGTGGGGAGATGCTCACCCATAAAGGCGCCTCAACCATGAAGTCAACCAAAGGCTGTGCTAAGAGGGTCTTCCTTGGTTGGTAAGTGATATCAAACTCCGTTAGAGCGATTGACCAATTAAGGAGACGTCCCGAGCCGTCCAACTTGTGAAGGATTTTCTTCAATGGTTCGTTGGTGTAGACGGTGATAGGGTGTGCGTAAAAATATGCACGCAGCCTTCCTTGAAGCAATGACTAGTGCGTATGCTATCTTCTCCACATTGAAATATCTCGCTTTCTACATCGGACAGGGCCTTTGAGACATAGTAGACGGGCTTCAATTCCTTCGTCCTTTCGAACTAAGACAAATGCGACAAGTGATCGGTGGGGCCTAGGAAGACATATAGCATCTCACCGGTAGTCTGACCGCTAAGCAAGGGAGGGGAACCCAAGTATTCCTTCAACCGGAGGAACGCTTCCGAGCATTCGGGAGTCCAGGAGAAGCTCTTGGTACCCTTCAATACCTTGAAGAAAGGCGGATGACTTTTCGGCGGATTTGGCGATGAATCTTCCAAGGGCCGCAATTCTTCCATTAAGTCTTTGGACCTCCTTGATGGTGGTAGGTTCCTTCATGTCAACGAGCGCCTTGATCTTTTCTCGGGTTTGCTTCAATCCCCTTTGGGAAACCATGAAGCCCAGAATTTCCTCGCAGTAACTCCGAACACGCACTTGCTTGGATTCGGCTTCATGTTGTTTGCTCGGAGGTTGTGAATGGTCTCTTCTAGGTCGTGAACGTGGCCGCCTTCCTTGGTCTTTATGACCATGTCATCAATATAAGCCTCCATGTTTCTACCTATCCGACTTGCAAAAACTTGATTTACCATCCGTTGGTAAGTGGCACCGACATTCTTGAGCCCAAAAGGCATCATGATGTAGCGTAAATTCCCACAGGTGTTTGAAAGGCGCCTTCTCGATGTCTTCTTTCGCCATTTTTATCTCGATGATAGCCCGAGTAGGCATCTAAGAAGCCGAGAGTTTGGTGTCCGTAAATGGAGTCCACCAACTTGTCGATTCTGGGGAGAGGATAGCTGTCCTTGGGGCAGAGCTTTGTTTAGATCAGTAAAGTCTATGCACATACGCCATTTCCCATTTTGCTTCTTCACCATAACGACATTAGCCAACCAAACGGGGTATTTGACTTCGCGAATTATTCCGGCGCTGAGTAATTTCTGCACCTCTTCTTTTATAGCTTCCTCCTTGTCCCTTGCAAAATTTCTCCTTGTCTAGGAGATGGTCATCGCTAAAGGATCAACTTCTAAGCGGTGGATGGCTACTTCTTCATTGATCCCCCTCATGTCTTCGACTCTCCAAGCAAAGACGTCGAGGCTATTTTCCAAGAGGGATATGATTCTTTCTTTCTCTTCCTGTGATAGCTGGCCTCCTAGCTTGATTTTTTGGTCAGGATATTCAGGATTAATGACTACCTCTTCTAGCTCATCTACAGGCTTCATTTCTGGTCCGTCTCGAAATTCTAGGGATTCGATGATGATCTCTCTGATTCTCCTCCCTTCATTGTCGTTTACATTGAGGCCTTCTTCCTCCATAAGTTTATCGATGTCTGGAAGATCGTTCTTCCCCGAGTCATGGTTGGCCCCCGAGTTCTGGTCATTGACGAGAATGGGGTCTTCCTCGGAGATGGGTAGAACTATGCCTTGGTCATCCGCAGTTTCTAGGACCATAGGATCTTCTTCCAGTGTGGGTAGAGTTATGCCTTGGTCATCCACAATTTCTAGGACCATAGGTTCCTCTTCCTCACTTTCCCATACTTCACGGATATAGTTCATCCTAGAGCTAGTTTCCGTGGTCTTCTGTGATTTGGTGATCTTGATGTTCTCCTCGGGCGTATCTATCTCCACGCTTTTTGACTTTTTCCGGCTCTTGACAACATGTTCCAAGAAATCTTTGGGGGTTGCCCTCACGCATCCAATGCCAAAGACGAGTGGGAAATTTAACTCGTTGGTGAGGAAGGGAGGCTACCATCCCAAGTTTGGCTTGACTTGGAATGCCGATAATCGCATGATAGTCACTAGTCAAGTCCATGACTATAAAAGTGACAGTAGCTTTGGCTCGGAAGGGATGATCGCCGACTTCGAGCTCTAGTTCTACGGTTCCCTTTGCTCCAACCTTATGGTTGGTGAATCCTTCAAGCCTTCCATGATATGGTTCTAGCGCGGTGTCTTTCAACCCCATTTGTTGGAAGGCTGAATAGTACAGGATGTCACAGGAGGCCCCCGTGTCAACAAGAAGTCTTTCGGATTCAACATTGTCAATTCGACCCTTGATGACCAATGGCTGCTCACGAGCTGCTCGACTTCCCGCCAACTCATTCGGAGAAAAACTAATGATTTCTTCTGCTTTATGGATCCAAGCAGGGACATGGTATACTTTGCTTAGCTCGTGGATCTGGTCCCTTAGCTTTACGGTGGAGGTCACCTCTTCACGGATCACATGTAGTTTAGCCCTAGGAGGCCTTCGATCTTCATCCTCACTCTTGGAGTCATCTTCACTCTCCTCTTGCTTCCGCTTTCGCTTGCCATCTTTCTTCATGACATAACGGTCTAACTTTCCCTCGTCAACCCTTTGTTGGATTATCTTCTTAAGGGCCCAAAGAACCATCGGTGGTGTGCCCGTTGTCCTTGTGAAAATCACGGTATTTGTTCTTGTTGCGGGGATATTTTGGGTGATCGGTCGGCGGACGAGGTGGAGGAAGGTTCACTAGCCGCATGATTTCGGAGATGGGCTTTGTAAGAGGGTGAACTCCGGCTTCTCGGTGCTTACGGTTCTATTCTTTCCTTTGGAACCCTTGTTGTTCCCGTTGTCATTCTGTCGGGGGTTAGTTGCTTCAGTTCCGTCTTGTCGGCTCCCCTTTTCTTTGTCTTGTCTTCACCATGGAAATGGCATAAGCCACTTTGTACGGTTCGGCCTTGGAGCCGGGTTCCCCGGGCCGAGAGTTCATAAATGAGGGGGCCAGATTTTAACCCGAGTTGAAGCAAACTATGACCTCCCTATCGGTGAGGCTTTCTTCGACTTGGTCCGCCATTTTTCGGAACCTATTGTAGTAGCCGAGGGTGGTCTCTCCCTTCCCTTGCTCAATGTTGGCCAAGTCGGTTAATCTCATCTTCCTCTTCCCACTCGTGGCAAAATGATCTAAGAACATTCTCCTCATGCCCCTCCAAAGAATCGATGCAACCTTTCTTGAGCTCACGGAACCAGGTCAAAGTCATTCCGGAAAAGGTGCTCGCGAAAGCTTTGCAGAGCAAGTCATCGCAAGTGGTGAGGAGATTCATGGTTTGTTCAAAACTTTGCACATGGTCCTTGGCGTCAGTGGTTCCGTTGTATTTCTCGAAGTTTGGGAGCTTGAGGTTAGGATGGGGAGGTGCAGCAGTTATCCTCAAGGAAAACGGACGGGTGGCCCAATCGTAATCGTCGTCATTATATTTCTTTCCCCTCTCCATATCATCCAAATTTGTTTCAACAGCTCCCATTGCTTTGTTTCTATTTCCTTCTCACTGCTTGAGCGAGTGCTTCGTTGGGAGCTTCTGACTGACTTGTCTTTGGGGCGATCATTCACCCTACTATGCTCCGCTTCATGTCGGTGGCCATCACGTCTGGAGGGGGCCTTATCACGTCTTGGTTCCAGGTCTTGTGCGCCAAGTATCATCCTGTAGGGCTCTGGGGTCCTTGGCCTAGCAAATTCTCGATGCCGAGGACGAGGAGAGTCCGGTCGACGAGGACGATGAGAATCTGAACGACGAGGACGAGGAGAATCTGGCCGACGAGCTCGAGGAGACGTGGGACGCCTAGGTGTCATGATGAGGCGAGCAGGGGATAGGCGCCTATTCAAGCTGAGTCTTGTCCTTAGGTCCTTGGAGTTCACTTCCTCTTCCCTAGGAGTTATTTGGCTTCTCAGGTCGACCACAGGATCCTTATGCTTACTGTTATGCCGAGGACGAGGAGAATCCCTGGGAGCCGGCATTGGTAGTTCAGCAGTCTTCAGGGGAGGAGCCTGATGCTCTCCCTGTTCCTTTCTCAAAGGTGGGCCCATTGATGGTACAATGAATGGAGCCATGGAATGATCTGGGTCCATTTGCAAAAGAGCAACTTGTGTTTCATACATCCTTTGCAAAGTCTCCATTTGTTTGTGTAACAAAGAGCGTCGGTCAACGGGTTGAGATCCTCCTGCTTGACCGGCGTCGGCATTCTTTGTTTTCTTCCTTCCTGCTTGCTTCCCACGAGCACGAGTAGGACGAGGAAGGTCATTGCCCTCTCCCTCGGCATTTGCCTGACCCATGGAACGAAGAGTCATGGCAAGGGGAGGAATGGCATCGGTCTGAGGTAGAGGAGGAGGAGGCAGTGGCTCCTCGGCTCCAGTGTTTCCCCCATTCACTTGGGTGGGATCCTCAGCCGTAACACTTGTGAATTGTCCGTCCATTATGAATCACAAACAGATTATTAAATGCGAAATTTTCCAAAAATCACAATTTCAACAGAACCGAATTTATGGCTAAATTTAGGGTAAATTTTGACCACAAACAAACAGTCAATTGCAATTTTTCCAACACAAAAATTCAAGCCACAAATTTCGCTTCAGACGTGAACTAGCAGTTTCCGGCCGAATTAATGCAGTTTCCGGTGGAAGTTTACAAATTCCGACGGAATCAAGAACGAGCCACATCGGAGCAAAAATTTCCGATTTTGATCAAGAACAAATCCAACGGAAAATAGCTTCTCAGGCGAGATTTTCCAGGCCAAACAAAGGGTGTTTGAATCGATTTCCCGGCAATGGAACCAATTGATGATGCCAAAATCGTCAAAACAGCCCAAATCCAAGCGTTGAATGCTCCGGCGATCGCAAGGCCTGAAAATAAGAGAAAACACGTAAACTAAGCCGGGGCGGATCCGGCTAAAGGCCCTCCGGCGTGAGAATAAGTTCACGGTTGATATTAGAGAAAACAAATTGACAGAGTTTCTCCAATGTAAAAAGTAACGTACCAATTAATGAGCCATGGGGCTTGTATTTATAGGAATGGATTGATAGAATTCATGTTGGAGTGAACTTGTAGAGAGACAAGATATAATCTTAAGAGAATTATATCTGTTAAGGAGTCATTGTTTGACTTGAATTGATATTGGTAATTGTAATCCTGATTGGATCACAACTGTATAATCCTTGTTGAATAAAGATTGTAACTGCTAACCGGAACACCGAGGAAGGCAAATGATTTTCCTCGGCCTTTGACAAATAGGCCGAGGAAAATGGTTTTCCTTCCTCGTCATTTGGTAAATGGCCGACACGGAGATATGCCGGGGAAAATGATTTTCTTTCCTCGTCACTTGGCTATATGCCGAGCAAATAACTTCTCTTTCCTCGGTAATTCCGACATGGCGGCCCAAAAATGATGATAGAAGGCCGAGATAAATGTTCCTCGGCATACGAAGAAGATCTTACTCGGCCCTAATACTTCATAATTAGATAATATCCACTGCCCAATATAGTTGGGCCCAAGTTCGGGCTAGCCCATGTTCGTAGCTCGGTTTATACCGTTCATTAATTAAGGTGATTTACTAGCTTGAATCAGGTTATAATTGCACTATATAATTTTTCTTATTTAGAAATGTGATATTTATTTTGAGACAAACAAAAATAAAATTGTGATATTTATTCCCGTATTGTATTGTAGAAAGGGAGTAATATTTTTCCCGGGAGGACGGAGGGAATATTAATGTAGGTTTTGTAAGAATATATTAAGTTGTTTTTGGGTGAAAGTTTAATAGATTTTGTTTTCACCGGAGAGGAGAAAAAGCCTCTAAGGTAGGATTATCTATAATATAAATCACACCATTTTACCTCATCCCATAAACAGTACTATTAACAGTTTTAAATGTCAAATTTCTCATTTTGCCCTCATTAAGTTGTCCCTTTTCCATTTTGCCTTTTAAAAAAAAATTTAATAAAAAAAACACGTATTTTTGAACACGGGCTTTTACTACTAATTGATAGTCGACACATGAAAGAGCCAGCCAGCCAGCAGGTAAACGACGACGTGAAAGAGCCAGCAGCAGGTAAATGGCGACGTGCTATGCAGGGTTTTGGTGAGTGACGCACAGAGTTTCTACTTGTAACCAATTTCTTCGGTCTCTCTTGTTTTGTGCAAAAGCCGCCACGTTCGGTTGTTTTTGTAGGCATCCAATACTTCTTGGATTTCCAAACTGAATTCGTCTTAAAAAAAAAAAAAAGTTAATAGAACACGCATATGGATATATAATGGCGAAGCCAAAAATATTTTGGAAGCAAATGAATGAAGCAATTTTTTTGAGACAAATAAACTCATCGAGGTAAATGAAGCAATTTTTTTTTGATATAGAAAGTAGTAGTATTAATTATGAGACGAAAGTAATATTCATTTTTGAATTAAAGGAATTATTTTTTCTTAAAAAGTAGAATGTTTTTATATGTCCAAAAAAAATGAACATAGCTTCCTTCGTCTCAATGAACATTTCAAAAAATAATACTACTTTATTCGTCTAAAAAATTAATGTCATATTTTGAGACGAAGACACTAACATTACAAACAATGCAGAGGCGAATGAAGTAGTATTATTTTTTAAAATATTCATTGGGATGAAGGAAATAATGCTCTTTTTTTTTTTTTGATAAAAAATGTAGTATTATTTTTGAGTTATTCATTTTGAATCGAAAGTAATATTCATTTTCGAAATGAAAAACATCAATTTTTTTATAGAAGTACATTTTTAAAAGTATTTATGTGAGATGGAAAAAATAATAATTTCATTTAGTTTTCTTTATTATAATACATAAAAAAAAAATTTGTAATTTAAAGTTAGACGGAGAAGAACGAACCATTGGACCTTTGATAGGTCTGCTTTGCTGCAGATATCTATATCTATATAATATTTTAAGATAAAGAAATTATTATTTAAACTTATTTTATTTTTTGATTTTTTATGTGGGTAGGAAATGATTTATGTACTCATTTTACTAAAAGCTTGGTCTCAATTTTTTAAGTCTCCATCTATATATTTAAAATGGGTCATACGTTCATGTTAAGATATACTCCCTCCGTCCCATGTCATTGCAAACCATTTTTCCCGGCACAATAATTAAGAAATATTATTAAGATAATAAAAATGTGTGGTAGGAAATGAAGAGAGAGAATGAGTGGAGTTAATAGTAGGTTGGTTGAATAAATTGTATGGTGAAAAATGAAGAGAGAGAATGAGTGGGTGGGATAGGGTGAATATAAAATAATAAATTTGTTTTCATTTTGGGTAGTTTGCATTCACGTGGGACGGACCAAAATGGAAATAAGTTTGCATTCACGTGGGACGGAGGGAGTATTGAGTAATAAATATTGTCTCTAAACTTGATCTTTATACTAATCAATGTTTCATCTGCTTTGCAATTTAAATAATTTTATAGCTCCCTTCATCCCAAAATGAGTTATAAAAAATTCAAAAAATTTGTCTTTATTTTGAAGAAATCAAAATTTTGAAATGACAAATTATATGTTGCTACATTCAGAGTTAAAGGTAAATGATTTTAAATATTGATATGTAATGATGATAACACTGACCACTGTGATATTTGTACTAACAATATACTATTCACGAATTTTTTTCACAATCTATCAATATATAATAACAAGCTTTTGGTAATTTTTTGGCCATTCAAGGGTATTTTAGACAATTCACGTTGTGGCAAAAGTGCAAAAAAGAAGCCTGAAAATCAACGTGGCGATATTTTATTGGACGAAAATATATTTTTTTTTTTTTTTAAATAATTTTGGACACTTGTCGGCCGGTTGATGAAGGGCATTCCCGTCATTTACTTGGCGCGTGTAAGACACGCGCCGACAACGGCACGTCAATGCAGTTTTTCCTCTTTTTTTTTTTTTATTTGACATGTGTCACCGTCTGATTCGCTGGATGGAATTCAAAAAAAAAAAATTTATCCCATTTCTTTTACCTCAATTATTATATATTAAATTAATTTTTTTTAAATTTTTTTTTACACCAAAATTCATAATTTTTTTTTCTCTTTAAATAGAGACTTCTTTCATTTGATTTGGACAAAGAAAAAAATCCTCTTTTTTAAATATAAATTTGTTAATTATCCTTTAGTAATTTTTCAATTTTTTTTAGTGAAAATTAATTAAGTGTGAAGTAATTTTTTTAATTATAAATGATAATAAAAATAATCTTCTTTTTTAATTTTTTTTATTTCACCAAAATTCATAATTTTTTTCTCTTTAAATAGATTTTAAATAGAGACTTATTTCATTTGATTTGGACAAAGAAAAAAAGTCCTCTTTTTTTAACATAAATTTGTTAATTATCATTTACTAATAGTTCAATATCTTTTTACTGAAAATTAATTAAGTGTGAAGTAATTTTTTAATTATAAATGATAATAAAAAAATCCTCTTTTTTTAATTTTTTTTTCACCAAAATTCATATTTTTTTTCTCTTTAAATAGAGACTTCTTTCATTTGATTTGGACAAAGAAAAAAATCCTCTTTTTTAAATATAGATTTGTTAATTATCCTTTACTAATTGTTCAAATTCTTTTTAGTGAAAATTAATTAATTGTGAAGTAAATTTTTTAATAATAATAATAATCATTGAACATACCAAAAGTGTCGAGTTGGGCCAAGCTGGTAAAGCCCAATTACAGACAGCCTTGACTCCCACATTCTCAATGAGCCTGGCCCAATCAGAGCAAGGCCTAAAGCCCATCTCAAGTATCAGTCGACTAAGCCCATGGTCCGATCTAACAGGTCCCGACCTAACTTAGTCCGACCTCACTATCCAAGCTCTAATATGGGTACGATCCATGCTCTACCCACCTGTCAGGTCGACCATTTCACAAATGGCGACCTCGACCTAAACAACAAGTGACGACCTGACACCTGCCGGCGTATTTGGTTGAACAATTCTCATAATCACATCCCTACAAATCAGGGGCCGTTATAGACACGTTCTCATGACCAATAACCGCCGCTACAATCTCGGAGCACATGTCGCCTCCCCAAAAATACACCACTATTGCCTATAAATACTTCATCACTACCAAACGGTGAAAGGTAACTGCCATTTTGTTATCTGAATTCATTATTCAATACATTTTGAGCTATACACTGTTATCTTACTCTCACGCCCGAGCGTCTTCGCCGAAGACACATCCGGCTAGTCGTGGGTTCTGATTTCAGGTCAAGAAGCCAGGTGATTGGTCCTGCCACGTGGAGGATTACTGATAAGCACAATTTCTGCAGCATCAGTTTGGTTCCATTGCCGGGGAATCGTGCTTAAACTTGACCTCGAAACTCTTCTCAACCTACAACCATGGTAACCCCAGACGGGCATGTTGAAGATGCTTCTGAAGAATTCAATGAAGTGAACAACAACACCAATACAAACGCTGGAAACCTCAACGTCAATGCTGAAAACATGGATTTGCCTCCTCCCCCACCAAATCGCCCTCACGGTAGAGCAACGCGTTCTACCAGTGTCGTTGATGGCAGAGGATTGCCTGACACAAGGAGAGGGAAAAGGCATATGGATGGACAAGGAGCTCCACCCCCTTTTAAGCGTCCAACTGGACAGGTGAACATTGGAAACAGGGCAGGTCCCTCAACTAATCCCATGACCAAGAAAGAAATGATGTTGGAGCGAGCCCAGATTCTGGCTGATTTGATAGCTATGGAGGAGGCGAAGCGAGGCCGACGTGCGCTCGTAAAGAGTGGCTCCCACTCGGGTCTCGATAGACAACGACGAGCCAGGAGTGCTAGGCCAAATGAGGGTGTGGGACAGAATGGCGAAAACAGGATAGTCCAACGAGCTCCTACTATCGTTCATGTGCCAAGTAACGACCTAAGGGCTAGCCTCACCAGAAATAGGGAGCAGGAAGCTCAATCTGATTTGAGGACGCGCTTAACAGCCAATCGAAGCCGACGTGGTTCCCCTGCCGGGACCCAAGATCGTGGTCTCATAGAGACGGGAATGGGCGCAGTCGCCTATGGGAGGAAAGGCGCAGGTCGCCACTTGGAGATAACAGCGCAGTCGCCATCCGGAATGAGAGGCGAGGTCGCCCCAAAGGAATGATAGGCGAGAGGTCTCCGGTTAGATCGGAAGGGCTCCTTCCCACGCAGATAGGAGAAGCAGGCAGGTGACTCCACCCAGGAGCGAAGGTCAGAGGTCAAATGCTGTCCCCCCTGCTGGAGAAGATAGACCCGACGCTAGGGAGTGGCTCCAATGGAAGAGAAAGTTTGAACAATGGGAGGAGGAGAAGAAAAGGGATAGTGGAAAGGTCGAACGAATTGACTTTGCTCTTCGACCTCTATCCAAGGAGATGAGAGATAGTCGACCTCCTCCTAGTTTCAGGTTACCCCTTCTAGAGAAGTACTCAGGGTCAACTAATGCAAAGAGCCACATACAGCATCTGGAAGCCACCATGTGTTTTGTAGCAAATGAGGACGACAATATGTGCAAAGCCCTCATAAGCACCCTCACAGGGAAGCGAGCGTTGACGTGGTTCAATGGCACATGACCAGTAGCATCTCCACATGGATGTGTTTGAGGACTAAATTCTTGGATTGCTTCTCGACTGCAGGAGCTCGAAAGATGACTGTCACCGACCTAAATAACTTGGTGCAGGCAAAAAATGAAAGCTCGATGAGCTACTTCACCAAGTTCAAGGAGATGGTTGATAAGATAGAGGAAGACCTCACTGATCGGGAAGTCATCAATTGCTTTCGAAACGGTATTTCCTCGCGGACATGGATTATGAACTCACGGTTCGTACAATCACAACTCGACAGAGTTGTTCGAAAAGGTGTATAATGTCGCTCTAGGCGAGGAAAGGAAAGAGAAGAAGAATGGTAAGAGCCCCAAGGCGAGGTCGCCGATGATAAGAAGGACTCCAACAAGAATGGAGGAAACAATAAAACGGCAAGAACCGGACAAGGGCTACGGAGAAGGTACTGAGGCTTTCACTCCCCTTACGGTGAGTCGAACGTAAATCATGAATGCCGTCGAGTTGGCTCCACCTGCCCCAATGAACCCAGCAACAAGTTCGGAAAGGGACAATAGCAAATCTTGTGATTACCACAAGGACACGGGTCATCTCACGGAGGATTGTTTAGGCTTGAAGCGCATTATCCTGAAAGAATGGTCGAGCGAGGAAGACTCGACGCATATGTGAAGAGGCCTCAAACCTGGAGGAGGCGAGCGGCTGCGAGGTGGACAACGGGGACCGAGGCAACCTAGATTGAATGCAGGGGTCATTACGAGCAAGCGAGTAACACCGCCATCAAGCACAAGATCTTTCAACTAAGTAAAGCCCCACATGTGCCTCCCGTAAGAGATGTCGAGATGAGGCCATCGCCTTCTACCCCGTGAGCTGGCAACAAATATGGCAGCTAGGGAGCAAGTTCTCGTCATCCCAGGTCTCATAGACGGATGTACGACGAGTAGACTCCTAGTCGACACGGGGGCCTGCAAGGATATCTTGTTCTACAAGACTTTCAAAGAAATGGGTCTTAATGATGAGCAGCTTGAAAGGTATGATGGAAGGTTGGAGGGCTTCACCAACCATCGAGTTGATGCTAAAGGCCAGATAGAACTCGACGTCGACCTAGGCCAGCACCCTTACAGGGTCGTATCAAAGGTACAATTTATTGTGATAGATGTGAACAGTGACTATGCTGCTATCCTTGGTATTCCTGGCCAGGTCACACTTGGAATGGTGGCATCAATACCTCATCAGCGAGTCAAGTTCCCCACACCTGCTGGAGTAGGCTGCGTACAAGGCACAGCTCGAGCCTACCTGGACCATGTTCTTCGGGAAAGGAAGAAGAGAGAGTTAGAAATTGAGACCGCAGATGGTTACTTGAAGCTGTCCCAGTCGGTCACCAAAACTACTCGACTGTCAACATGTAACGACCCTAATCCTAGGCAATAATTTAGCATCATATTGTGTGCTTTTAATATTATTGTTAACATTATGTTTTCATTTTTATATACTTGATTTCTTGCATTAGGATAAAATGATAGGAAAATGAAATAATGTTCTAGGGGATAATGTAAAAATAGAAAAATGGATAAAGAGTTAGAGGAGGTTAAAATGGGTAAAATAAATAAATTGGGTAAAGGGTTTAATTTAAAAATGTTGAAAGTCTTGGATTGGTGAGGGAGGGGGACATAATCCCTTAAAACCCTCCCCTCTTACCTCCTAGGTCAAGGACCCCCATACCTCCCATGCTTTCCCCTTCCTCTTCCCATACTCCCTTATCTTTCCCCATACTCCTCCCATAATCATCCTCCTTCTTCTTCTCCTTCATTTTATTCTACAAATTCCATGGAAGCTACAATATGAAAGCCTCACTACTCAAGTTCCTACTAAGGCCAATTCTACTCCATTTTCAAATCTAAGAGTACTTTTGAGGTTGGGACATCTAGGGGAATCTATCAAGCTTAGAAGATCAATCTTTCATTCTAAAAATCCAAGGTGAGTTGTTATGACTTCCCTTCCTCTAAATGTTCATGAGCTATTTAATGTTGTTATTGTTATTTAGATGATTGTTTAATGCTTTGGAAATCTTCTTGGAAGTTGAGGAATTGATTAATCTTATGGAAGGATGTTATTGTTGATCAAGAGTGTAAGAACATGGGTTGATTTAGATTAAAAGTGTTAAACTTGAAATAAGGTAATGAAATGGGTGGAGTTAGATTAGAAGATTTTAGTTGGAATTAAAGTAATGAAATGGGTGGAAACTTAAGTGGTAAATAATTTAGGTCTATATTATTTTGGATCTAGATGATTGAAGATGAGGTTGTAAGGTTAGAAAATCCCTTTGGTGTTCATGAATATAAAGAAGATTAAAAAGGAAAAAGAAAAGTAGTAAATAGAGACTTTAGAAAATGCGGTTCTTTGGAAAATGGCCTTGGGCGGTCGCCCATGGGGGCTTGAGCGGCCGCCCATGTAGACAGAACCTTAGCTCCTTGGAAATTCCTCTTGGGCGGTCGCCCAAGAGGTAGTGGGCGGTCGCCCATAGCACCAGAACATCCCCAGTCTTCTTTCTTACTGATTTTTACTAGTAATCATTTGGAATGATCCCTAACCATGATAAGGTAGTAGAAGCTAATCCCAACTGGATATGAATTAGTCATTTTAACTTAAGTTATAATTAGAACATTTAATGGCACCTTAATTGGGTTTAAAAGGAAATACGGAAGCACTCTATCTCCGACTTAGAAATCATTTGGCAGTTTATTAAATGTGACTCCAGCTTGGTAGAGTTAACTTGGATCCTTATAGAGATCATATATTGTCGTATAATGACTAAGTAAGATGGGTTGATGATATCTCATTATCTTATTTGAGTACATAATCATGGATTGTATTATGCTTAGTGTATTACATAAATGTTGCACTCTGATTATTGGTTGAACATGAGTATATTTTACCATGAGGCTATATTGCTTATTTATGCATAGTGTTTTAAATAAATGTTGCACTATGAGATTTGTTGAACATGAGTATATTTTACCATGTGGCTATATTGCTTATCCCGTTTGTGGATTATATTTCAATTAACTATTATGTGCTTGATAATGTGTTAATCAGCTGATATTGGGGGTATAACATAATACGATCAATTATGGAAGTGTGACCTAATGTGATCGGATTATGTTATACCTGTGACCGTCCCCTCCTGTGGCCACAGGTTGGGGTTATAGCATCTGTAGTGAGCCAAAAGTCTTACAGAGTTGCTACTATCTTATTTGGTTCCCTGAAAAACGGGTCTTATAAGATGTGAGTATTGCTTAAGCAGCTCACTGTAAGATTAGAGTATTATTATACCCAATGTTGTACGACTAATGTTCAGACGGGAAAAGGTAAACCAAGGTAATGTAAGGTGTTTACAGCTTTTCCAATGTGTTATATGCAACTTGTTATGTGTTACATCTTATATGACATATTGCTGCATTCATAATAGCTTGCTGAGATTTATTCTCACCCCTCTCCCTTTAATGTTTTAGATCCCGAGACAGGTGGACCGACCAAGTAAGGGCGAAAAGGAGTTTAGAAGTGGTATTTTGGGAATTGTCGGGTTATGTATAGGTTGGTGTAGAAAGTGTATGTTGGTATAGTTCTTTTAAAAGGTTGTATTCATAAACTCTAATTCTATTTTATATTCGACATCTTTTTGTAACTAAAATCGTTTACTACTTTCAAGGTTGGTCAACTCTTCCTCCAATGTGGAAAGGAGTAGAGTTATTTTAAAATGGTTATGTTTATGTTTGAAAGTTAAATGAAAGTTTTAAAAGTTTAGGCTATTTGGGTTAGTTTGAGGACGCTCCAGCTCGGGACACGTGTAGGTTCCGGGTCGGGGTCCTCACAGTTGGTATCAAAGCTCGGTTAGAGTTCTCTGGAAAACAACTTCCTTAGGAAAATGGGGAAAATGGGAAATTCCGAAAAATGAAGATGTTTTTCGGAAAATTATTATTATTATTATTACTATTATTTTATTATTATTTTATTATTATTATTATTATTATTATTATTATTATTATTATTATTATTATTATTTTATTATTATTTTATTATTATTATTTTATTATTTTATTATTATTATTTTATTATTATTATTATAATTTTATTATTATTTTATTATTATTATTAGTATTTTATTATTATTTTGTTATTATTATTATTATTTTATTATTATTATTTTATTATTATTTTATTATTATTATTTTGTTATTATTATTATTATTATTATTATTATTATTATTTTATTATTATTTTATTATTATTATTATTATTATTATTATTATTATTATTATTATTATTATTATTATTTTATTTTTATTATTATTTTATTATTAATATTATTATTTTATTATTATTATTATTATTATTATTATTATTATTATTATATTATTATTTTATTATTATTATTTTATTATTATTATTTTGTTATTATTATTATTGAACATACCAAAAGTGTCGAGTTGGGCCAAACGAGTAAAGTCCAATTACCGACAGCCTTGGTCTCCACCTTCCCAATAAGGCTGGTCCAATCAAAACAAGGCCCAAAGCCCATCTCAAGTATCAATCGACTAAGCCCATGGTCCGACCCACAGGTCCCGACCTAACTTAGTCCGACCTCATGATCCATATTACAATTCGGGTACGAACCATGCTCTACCCGACAGTCAGGTCGACCATTCCATGAGTGGCGACCTCGACCTAATCATCAAGTATCGACCTGACATGTGTTGGTGTACGTGGGTCAATCATTCCATAACAGCATCCCTATAAATCAGGGACGGTTACAGGCACGTTCCCATGAACATAACTGCCGCTATAATTTCGGAGCTCATGTAGCCCTATCATTAAACTACCTACATCAACTATAAATACTTCATCACTACCAACGGTGCAAAGGTAACTGCCATTTTGTATTCTGAGTTCATTATTCAATACATTTTGAGCTTTATACAACTGTTATCTTACTCTCACGCCCGAGCGTCTTCGCCGGAGACACATCCGGCTAGTCGTGGGTTCTGTTTTCAGGTCAAGAAGCCAGGTGATCAGTCCTGCCACGTGGAGGAAGATTGATAAGCACATTTCCTGCAGCATCAGTTTGGTTCCATTGCCGGGAACGTGCTTTAAACTTGACCTCGAAAACTCCATCAACCTGCAACAATGGTGACTTCAGAAGGACACGTATCCGAGGCTTCACTTGGGCATGACGAAGTAAACAACAACAACATGAACGCAAATGCTGAAAACTTGAACTTGCCTCCTCCCCCACCAAATCGTCCTCATGGTAGAGCCACACGCTCTACTAGTGTCGTTGACGGCAGGGGATTGCCTGACACAAGGAGAGGGAAAAGGCATATGGATGGGCAAGAAGTTCCACCTCCTCCAAAGCGTCCAAATGCTCAGGTGAATGTTGGAAACAGGGCAGGTCCCTCCACCAACCCCATGAGCAAGAAGGAGATGATGTTGGAACGAGCCCAGATTCTGGCCGACTTGATAGCCATGGAGGAGGCAGAACAGGCCGACATACGCTCTGAGAGAGTGGCACCTACTCAGGTTTCTAATGGGCAGCAAGCCAGGAGTTTGAGGCCAAACGAAGGTGTGGGGCAGAATGGTGAAAACAGGATAATTCAACGAGCTCCTACAGTCGTTCATGTGCCCAGTAACGACCTAAGGGCTAGCCTCAACAGAAACAGGGAACAGGAGGCTCAATCTGATTTGAGGACTCAGTTAACAGCCAACAGAAACAGGCATGTTTCTCCAGCACGGACACAGAGATCAGGGTCCCATAGAGACAGGAACGGGCGCAGGTCGCCTATAAGACAGGAGAGGCGCAGGTCGCCACATGGAGATAACAGGCGCAGGTCGCCGTCAGTGCCGAGAGGCGCAGTCGCCTCAAAGAAGTAATGACATAGATCTCCCAATAAGATCAGAAAGGACCAATTCCCATAAAGACAAGAGGAGTAGACAGATGACTCCCCCCAGAAGTGAGGGCCAGAGGTCAAATGCTGCCCCCCCTCCAGGAGATGAAAGACCCGATGCCAGAGAATGGTTGTTGATGAAAAAGAAGTTTGAGCAATGGGAGGAGGAGAAGAAAAAGTATGCTGGAAAGGTCGAACGAATTGACTTTGCTCTTCGACCACTTTCCAAGGAACTGAGAGATAGTCGACCTCCCCCTAGTTTCAGGTTGCCCCTTCTAGAGAAGTATTCTGGTTCCACCAATGCAAGAAGCCACATAGCACACTTGGAGGCCACGATGTGTTTTGTCGCCAATGAAGACGACAATATGTGCAAAGCCCTCGTAAGTACCCTCACGGGAGCGGCTTTGACATGGTTTAATGGTTTTGGTATTGGTAGCATAACCACTTGGACATGCTTGAGGACCAAGTTCCTAGACCGCTTCTCGACTGCTGGAGCTCGGAAAGTGACGGTGACTGATTTAAACAACTTGGTGCAGGCCAAAAACGAAAGCTCCATGAGCTACTTCACCAAGTTCAAAGAAATGGTCGACAAGATTGAAGAGGACATCACGGACAGGGAGGTAATCAATTGCTTCCGAAGTGGTATTTCCTCGGAAGACATGGACTACGAGCTCACAGTCCGAACGGTCACAACTCGACAGGAGTTGTTTGAAAAGGTGTATAATGTCGCTCTGGCTGAGGAAAGGAAAGAAAAGAAGAAGGGAAAGAGCCCCAAGGTTGAAGTCACTGACGATAAAAAGGACTCCAACAAGAATGGGGGGAACAATAAAAATGGAAAGAACAGAACTAGGGCAACAGAGAAGGTGCCCGAAGCTTTCACTCCCCTCACGGTGAGTCGAACTGAGATTTTGAATGCTGTCGAGCTAGCTCCTCCTGTCCCAATGAATCCAGGCAACAAGTTTAGGAGGGACAACAGCAAGTACTGCGACTACCACAAAGACACTGGTCATCTCACAGAGGATTGCTTGGGATTAAAGCGTATCATCCAGAGAATGGTCGACCAGGGGAGACTCGAAGCTTATGTGAAGAGACCTCAAGCTGGAGGAGGTGAGCAGCCAGCAGGTGGGCAACAAGGACCTAGGCAACCTAGACTGAACCTGGGGGTCATCACTGAACAAGCGAGCAACACAGCCATCAAGCACAAGATATTCCAGCTCAATAAGGCCCCACATGTGCCTCCAAGGAGAGAAGTAAGAGATGAAGCGATCAGCTTCTTCCCCCATGAGTTGGCAACCAATATGGCGGCTAGGGAGCAAGTTCTCGTCATCCCGAGTCTCATTGATGGATGTACGACGAGCAGACTCTTAGTCGACACGGGGGCATGCAAGGATATTTTGTTTTACAAAACTTTCAAAGAGATGGGTCTTAATGATGAACGGTTGGAGAGATATGATGGCGAGGTTGGAGGGCTTCACCAACCACCGAGTTGATGCTAAAGGCCGAGATAGTGCTCGACGTCGACCTAGGCCAGCACCCTCGGGATTGTCTCGAAGGTACAATTTATCGTAATTGATGTAAATAGTGACTATGCCGCCATACTTGGAATTCCTGGACGGGTCGCTCTTGGAATGGTAGCATCAATTCCTCATCGGCGAGTAAAGTTCCCCACACTGCTGGAGTAGGTTGCGTACAAGGCACGGCTCGTGCTTATCCTGGATCATGTTCTAAGAGAAAGAAAGAAAAGGGAGCTAGAGATTGAGGCTGGCGACGGTTACTTGAAGCCGTCCCGGTCGATCTCCAAAACTACCCGTTGTCAACAATCACCAACGTGGAAGAGTCGACCTATCACTCAAATGACGAGGTCATGCTTGAGTCGACACGTCACTCTAACACCACCGAGGTCGATTCGGATGTAGTTATGGTCGACCAAGTCATCATAGGCAACCTATGCCTCCGGCTCGACAATAACTCGGGGCCACCACCACCACCGGCGAGGTTGCGAGACAAGTTAGATGATATGATAGCGTAAGAAGCTCCACACCCGAGGGCCGAGGAGAGACAAAGGGTCAAAGAGATAATCATTGAGACTCTACAATTCGGTGGATGGACCAGAGCTAGAAGGCGTAGATGAGTTAGAGTCGGTAATCACCAACTTTTCCTACCCCGACCAAAAAATTCAGATTGGGAAGCAAATGTCATTGAGGAGCGAGCGAAATCATCGAACTACTCAAGGAAAGTAACGATGTCTTCGCATGGAGGGTAGAGGACATGAGGGGAATCAAGGAAGAGGTCGCTGTTCCACGAGACTTGAAGTCAACCCGACCATAAAGCCTAGACCCCAAAAGTTGAGAAGTTTTGCTCGCGACAAGGAAGAGGCTATCAAAGCAGAGGTACAAAAACTTTTGAGTGCGGGGATAATCAAAGAGGCCACTCATACAACGTGGTTGGCCAACGTGGTCATGGTGAAGAAATCGAATGGCAAGTGGCGGATGTGTGTCGACTTCACTACTCTCAATCTAGCTTGCCCAAAGGATAGCTATCCTCTTCCTAGAATTGACAAGCTTGTTGATTCCATCGCGGCCACTCTACTCTCGGTTTCTGGATGCTTACTCGGGATACCACCGAGATAAAGATGCACGAGGATGACATTGTGAAAACGGCATTTCAAGCACTTGGAGGCATTTCTTGCTACAACATGATGCCATTTGGCTTAAAAAATGCAGGAGCTACCTATCAAAGAATGGTGAACAAGGTCTTTGCCTCACAAATTGGTCGAAATATGGAGGCTTATGTTGACGACATGGTCATTAAAACAAAGACCGGGAGTCACGTAGTCGACCTGAAGGAGACATTCGCCAATTTACGAGCAAACGACATGAAGCTCAATCCCGGTAAGTGTGTCTTTGGAGTTGCGGTGGCAAGTTCTTGGGATTTATGGTATCTCAAAGAGGCATAGAAGCCAATCCGGAAAAATCAAGGCGCTAGTCGACATGAAAGCTCCCACGGTGTCAAAGAGATGCAGCGACTTAACGGAAGGGTAACAGCTCTTGGTCGCTTCATATCAAAGTCAGCAGAGAGGTCTCTCCCCTTCTTCAAAGCATTGAGGGGGACGAAAAATTTTGAGTGGACGACCGAATGTCATTCGTCATTTCAACAATTGAAGGATTACCTCGCTACTCCACCTTTGCTAAGTAGCCCAACCACCGGTGAGACCCTATTTGTATATCGTCCGGGAGACAAGTCGGTTGCGGCGGTGTTGATTAGAGAGGATGAAGGGCTTCAAAAACCGGTATATTACATCGCAAGGCCTTATCGGATGTGGAGAGCGAGATACTACAATGCCGAGAAGGTCGCTTATGCCTAGTCGTGGCTTCAAGGAAGGCTGCGAGCTTATTTTCTAGCTCATCCAATTGTGGTTCTTACAAATGCCCCCTTAGAAAAATTCTTCACAAGCCGGAGAGTTCGTGTCGACTTCTCAATTGGTCAATTGCCCTTACCGAATTTGACATTGAGTATCGACCTCGAAAGGCGTTGAAGGCTCAAGCTCTAGCCGACTTCTTGAGTCGAGCTTACGTTCGCAAGGAGGACGACGAGCGGCGAGCTCCAAAAGAAAAGGCTAAAGGGAAGGAGTTAGAGTCCCAGTCGCCATCGGTTTACCGTCGATTGTTGGAAGGTCTATTCGGACGGATCGGCGACCAAGAATAGCAGGTGGGCTGGGATAGTGCTAATTGAACCGTAGTCCGGAACCGTGTATGAGGAATCACTAAGGTTCAAGTTTGATGCTTCCAACAACCGGGCCGAATATGAAGCTTTGATAGCGGCTATAGAATACGCCAAGTGTTTTGGAGCGACTAAGATTATGGCCTACGTGATTCACGGTGATAGTCAACCAGGTCGAGGCGAGTACGAGGTACTTAGTGCCACACCGATTAAATCTTTGCGACCTGGTGAAGGAACTGATAAAAGATTTGGAATTCTGGGAGATCCAAAGAATTGGACGAGAAGACAACGAGCTAGCTGACCTCCTCTCGAAGTTAGCCACTTCGGATGAACCACATGATGAACCTATCTCCTTCCTCGAAAGTCCAAATTTTACGAAAGAGTAAAAATTCAATGCATAGATGATCCCTCAAGAAATTGGACTCGAGAAGTGTTGGATCGAGGAAATGAAGGCATATTTAGAGAATGGAGAGCCGCCCAGATGACGAGAAGAAGGCTCGAGCTATCAAAAAGAAATCTCCAAGGTATGTCATTCAAGGAGGCGACCTATTCAGACGATCTTATACTCGACCATTACTAAAGTGCATCCACCCTCAAGAGGTCGCCCTATTGATACACGAGGTGCATAGTGGAATTTGTGGTGGACACCCGGGGGCCAGGACTCTTGCTGACAAGTTAATCACGTTGGGATACTACTGGCCACACATGAGAGCTGACACTCACAACTTTGTTCAAAGAATGTGATCAATGCCAAAGGTTTGCCAACCTTCCCCATGTACCTACAACAGAGCACTCCTGTGATCGCAGCTTGGCCGTTTGACATGCGGGGCGTCGACCCGATTGGACCCTTCCTCCCGCCCGAGGAAACCGCAAGTATGTGATCGTCGCCATATATTACTTCACTAAATGGGTTGAGGCCAAACCATTAGCTCGCATCACAGAGGAAAATGCTATCAACTTTATTCATGACTTCATTTGGTGTCGGTTTGGTTTTCCTCGAGCTATAGTGTCCGACAATGGTTTACGCTTCTCCCGCACTTTCGGCGTAGATGAAGCGAGTTGGAATCAAACATTGGAAATCTTCTGTCGCCTATCCCCAAGGAAATGGGCAAGCCGAAGCAGCAAATAAACTTGTTCTATCTTCGCTCAAGACTGGGCTCGTGGGTCGACGAAACAATTGGTTGGACGAACTCCCCCTTGCTCTTTGGGCAGTTCGTACAACCACTCGGGGGCCTACGGGGGAAACCCCTTTTGCTCTCACATATGGGTCAGAGGCCATGGCACCTGCTGAGCTCAGATTCCCTACTGCTAGAGTGACCTTCTTTGATCAAGAGCAGAACGACACCAACAGGTTGATCGACTTGGACCTGATCGACGAGAAGCGAGAAACAGCCTACCTCCGAATGGTCAATTACAAGCAGCGAACTAAAAGTTATCACGACAAGAAGGTCAAGGCAAGGTCTTTTCAAGTTGGAGATTATGTATTGAGAAAGATTGAGGCAACGGGTAGAAGGACCCAGCAGAACAAGCTATCTCCTAACTGGGAAGGTCCCTATATAGTCACTCGAGTCGTCAAGGAAGGAACCTACATGATAGCTCATCCTGGAGGTGACGAGTTGAAACATCCTTGGCATGCTACTCACCTCATCAAATACTACTTTTAGTTTTCAGTTTCTAAGTTCAAGTTTGTGGTAGTTCTAGTGTCAAATTGATGTAAGCATGTTCTATACTTCAATGAAAAGCGCAGATCATTCCATCAAGCATAGTGTTACAATAACCCCAACAAGCTCGACTCTTAGTCAGCTTCGTTTTAACAAGCTCGATTCTTAATCAGCTTTGTTCAATTAACAAGTCCGACTCTTAGTCGACTTCGTTCTAACAAACTCGACTCTTAGTCAGTTTGTTCTAATTAGCTCGATTCTTAATCAGCTTTGTTCAATTAACAGGTCCGACTCTTAGTCGACTTCGTTCTAACAAACTCGACTCTTAGTCAGTTTGTTCTAATTAGCTCGATTCTTAATCAGCTTTGTTCAATTAACAGGTCCGACTCTTAGTCGACTTCGTTCTAACAAACTCGACTCTTAGTCGGTTTGTTCTAATTAGCTCGATTCTTAATCGCCTTTGTTCAATTAATGTGTCCGACTCTTAGTCGACTTCGTTCTAACAAACTCGACTCTTAGTCAGTTTGTTCTAATTAGCTCGATTCCTAATCAGCTTTATCCATTTGACAGGTCCGACTCTTAGTCGACTTCGTTCTAACTAACTCGATTCTTAATCAGTTTGTTATAATTAGCTAGACCCTAGGTCAGCTTCAGTAGTGTGAGCAGGTTCGACTCATAGTCAATCTCATTCACAAAAAAAAAAAAGTTAAGCAAGTCTGAGGTCGACTAAATAAATAAAAATCAAGTCACCTCTAGGCTCAAGTTTACTCATTCATCCTATCTATATCTAGCTCGACGTTTACTTTAAAAAAGCATACAACATGCAATAAATAAGGTCAGCTATGATAAAGGTAAGTCTCCCAAAACGGGCTAAGACTTAGACAAAATAAAGTTACAAAAGTATCTTGCCTCCCAAAAAATAGGGCCAAGGCATCAAAATATTCAAGAAATCAAAAGAGCAAAAATGTTGGTTGGGACTTGTTCATTACAATTCGGCTGAGAAATTTAAGGGTTTTGATTGATGACAGTCTGGTCGTCAGTAGCAGCTCGTCCCTCCACATCTCCTTGTTGCTGGGAACCTATGGGTTTACCCGACTCTGAGTAAACCTGTTCATTATCTTCATCCATGGTGGCAGCATCCTCAAGTTCTTGCAGAACAACATCAAAATTCCTGTCAGCAACAGGGGGAGCTTCCCACTTCTCACAATGGTCCTCTTCATCCTCTTGGGCAATGAAGGCCAAGTCATTTTCAAGATAGGGAACGAGTGAGTGACCCCTGCGAGCTTCCACGTCGTATTGAGACTCAGAAAACCAACGAGCTAATTGCTCGATGGTAACTGTGGCTGTTGAATCTACCAATGCACGACGGGCCATGTGCCTCTTCCCAACCTCGAGAAAGTCTTGTGCCTTAGCCACGATGGCATTATAGAACTCATCTCCCTCCTTGAACTTCTCCACAGCATCAGGGCCAGCCTTCTTCAGAGCCTCCTTCCACTTAGCTCGAGCTGAGTTATGCTCCTCGTTAAGCTCTGTCAAAAAAGAATCTTTATCGGCAAGAAGTTTGGAGACAGTGGCAAGCTCAACCTTCGTCCTCTCATGAGCAAGGCGCTCAGCATCCCTTTCTGAAGTCACTTCCTTAAGCTTGGACTCTGAAGCTTCGAGGTCGGACAGGGCCTTTGTCTTCACCATCTCATTAGCTTCATATGAATTGTCCAGGTCGTTGTACTTCTCCTTCAAATCCGCAAGCTCTTTAGCCTTTTTGGAGTAATCTTGAAGGGCTTGCCTCTCTCTCTCGATGGAAGCTCTCCAAGAGCTCTTCACCTGCTCGACCATCGTAAGATTCTGCATTTCAAAGAAACAGAAGAAGTGTTAGCTCGTAATTTGAGTGGATCGAGTAAGGGGATAAACAACTACAATGAAAGAGAAAATGACAAGTACCTCACTATGAGCCATCCCAGAACGAGCAGAAAATTCCTCGGGGGTGATCCCCTTATCAGCGAAATGAGCTAGGAGGTCGACATCTATTGCCCTCCTAACAATCACTTGGCCCAGGCTCATGTCGGGATAGCGACGGCTCAAGCTGTTAAACCCTTCCAGTGGAGGAACATCACTCAGCCTCTTCATCTTTTCATCCAGAGACTCCTTACTGGGAGGAAGGAAGGCTGGTGGAGGCAATTGACTCGAGGACACAGACTTTCCCTTCTCAGATCGGGACCTCTTCTTCGAACTTATAGGACGATCGTCCTCATCTTCCTCCATATCATCTTCATCAACGTTGACGACGACCGCAAAGGGCTAGCCCCCGCCATCCCAGCTCCAGAGGTCTCCATATTGGCATCTTGATTTGGGTCGGAGCTCAGACTTGCCCTGACTGACCTGTGGAATCATCACCTCCTTCATTGGCATCATTGTATTGGGTGCCACTTTGCAAAGGGTCTTCCAGCTCGACCTCTTCCATTGGGATCATTCCAGCGACATCCTTTGGAAGCAAATTGTTCCTAGTAGCAGCTCTTCTCTCTCTCTCGCCGCCTTAGCATTGGCCCACGAGCCCTCTTGGCTTTCCTCTTATCAGAAACCCCAACAATACGCACCATATTCGATTCTTGTTCGGGAGTTAAAACTACACGACATCAAAGAAATCAAGTGTTAGCTCGGCAATTCAAAACAGTTCTACGAGTAAACCATTGACGAGGTAATTGATACAATTCAAAGCAGTTCTATGTACGAATTGAATAACTCTACATACGAGCAGGCAATTTGATAAAGAGTTGCAATTCGAAATAGTTCTATGTACGAGCTAACTAAGTTCTACATACGAGCAGACAACGGACGATCTAAGAGTTGTATATGCAGCTAAAAATAACGCTATGTGCCAATGATAAGTTACTTATGCAAGATAACAATGGACGAGCTAATGAATGCAGGTCAAGTAAATCCTTACCACCAACATGCTCTCCGTGGTCTTTGCAGTAATTTTCATTCTTCTGACAAAATTGACAGTTCTCCTTCAACCTACCTAAGGAGTGAGTAACCCAGTCCGGATATACCTGGCCTCTCAATACAGGAACAAGGGGTTCTACCACTCCATCACCAGGCATCATCCCAGCCTGGATGTAGTTATACTTGGTCGTCCCTAACACCTCCCAGCTAATGGGCCCTTTCGCGACCAACGCGCACAACTTCCTATACAAGGTTTGGTGCCATGGAGGCTCCCAGTAGTTTTCCTCGTCAATAGTGTCAGACTCGCTATTTGGCAAGGGGAACTCCCATCCCAGCCTACTCTCTACAACTACCACATAGGAATTCCAGCTGCTATGCTTGTTGGGAAGGTTGGCAAACAATTTTGGAGAATTGGGTTTGGAAGGAGTACTAATCCCCCAATCTGCCTTGTCGAGCTTTGGAGCGAAAAATTCCTTGAAGACTCTCATGCAAGGTTCATGGCCTAGAAACCTACATACCATGGCAAAGCACACTAGTACTCTGCAAGTGTTGGCCCCAAGCTGAAGGGGAAGAGCATCCATGCACTCCAGAAACTCATTGATAAAGGGATCTAAGGGCAACCTCAACCCCGCCTCAAACTGTCCATAAAAGAAAGCCACCCTAGTGGCATCAGTAGTGAAGCTGGTACGGAACTTGGCCATAAAGTCCGCCTTACTAAGGATGGTTATCCTATAATCCAATCTACTTACTTCACAGAAATCATAAACCATGTTGTATCGGGACTCCATGTTTTTCTTTCCTCGAAGAGGCCTACTGGGTATATATCCTCTCTCGTTCTTCCCCGGTACAACAGAGGAGCCAAACGCATCCACAATTCGGGGGCCAGAAGAGGTCGAAGCAGCATTTCCTTCCTGAGTTGTCATATCTGTACAAGAAGAAGGAGAAACAGGGGAGTCAGTCCTATGATCACATTCAGTCGACCTACCTAAGGGCGACCTAAACTCCCCTGGAAAACCTATTCTGTTCCTAAGGAAAGAAGGTTTGTGGACATCCCTAACATAAAACAAGGTGATATGGTCAAGCAGTTCATGGAATAAATGAAAAGCGACAACAGTTGAGTCGTCAATCACCACATTCTCAATTTCTCCTACAATGGGCAGCCCTATCTCAGTGTAATTCAACCCCCAACTAGTCAAAATGGAGGCACACTCATCCAAGGACATCACTCTCCACTCACCGTTCACATTCTTGCATGCCCTACGGTTAACGTGCAAAGAGCCATACCAAGCTCCTGGTTCACTACTAAAGGTCCTAGCCATGGCGGAATTGAACACAAAGCAGAAATTAAAGCCCTAAAACAAATATACAAGGGAAATACCTTAATTGATTGAAGAAAGGGAGTTCGTTCTTTGACCGAGAACTGAGTTTAAGTTCTACTGCAATTCCGTGATTGTCGCCGGAGAAGAGGAGTTTGAAAACGGTAAGAATTCGAATTGGAAAGGAAGACTGAGTATTTCTATTTTCCTAAATTTGGAAGGGGAAAAGAAAATAGAAATTAATTTTCCAAAATTAAAAGCTGAAGCGGTTTCCGAGAAGGAGTTCCAAGAGTCAGAATTGCAATCATTACTAAAACCGGCGCTCCTTCATCTCCTACCGTTCATCGCCAACGATCAGGATGTTGCCACGTCATCATGGTCGACCTACTTCAAAGACTAGCATCGACCTGCGAGCAAAGCAATTTTCGGCAAAGAAATCTTCTTAACTTCCAAGTCGACGAAATCAACTCGAAAGTTGGGGGCCACTGAACATACCAAAAGTGTCGAGTTGGGCCAAACGAGTAAAGTCCAATTACCGACAGCCTTGGTCTCCACCTTCCCAATAAGGCTGGTCCAATCAAAACAAGGCCCAAAGCCCATCTCAAGTATCAATCGACTAAGCCCATGGTCCGACCCACAGGTCCCGACCTAACTTAGTCCGACCTCATGATCCATATTACAATTCGGGTACGAACCATGCTCTACCCGACAGTCAGGTCGACCATTCCATGAGTGGCGACCTCGACCTAATCATCAAGTATCGACCTGACATGTGTTGGTGTACGTGGGTCAATCATTCCATAACAAAGATCCCTATAAATCGGGGACGGTTACGGGCACGTTCCCATGAACATAACCGCCGCTATAATTTCGGAGCTCATGTAGCCCTATCATTAAACTACCTACATCAACTATAAATACTTCATCACTACCAACACGGTCAAAGGTAATCGCCATTTTGTATTCCGAGTTCATTATTCAATACATTTTGAGCTTTATACAATCGTTATCTTACTCACGCCCGAGCGTCTTCGCCGGAGACACATCCGGCTAGTCGTGGGTTCTGTTTTCAGGTCAAGAAGCCAGGTGATCAGTCCTGCCACGTGGAGGAAGATTGATAAGCACATTTCCTGCAGCATCAATTATTATTATTATTATTATTATTTTATTATTATTTTATTATTATTATTTTATTATTATTATTTTGTTATTATTATTATTATTATTATTATTATTATTATTATTATTTTATTATTATTTTATTATTATTTTATTTTTATTATTATTTTATTATTAATATTATTATTTTATTTTTATTATTATTTTATTATTATTAATATTATTATTTTATTATTATTATTATTATTATTATTATTATTATTATTATTATTATTATTATTATTATTATTATTATTATTATTTTATTATTATTATTTTATTATTATTTTGTTATTATTATTATTATTATTATTATTATTAATATTATTATTATTATTATTATTAAAATATTATCCATTCACTTTTTTTACACCATTTTCCGGAAAACAACTTCCTTAGGAAAAATTCGGAAAACGTTTTCCTTAGAAACGGCGGAAAATGTTTTCCGAAAAACATTTTCTCCATTTTCCGGAAAACTACCAAACACCGGAAAATGGAAAACGTTTTCCAGAAAACAAACATGTTTCGGGGAAAATGGGAAAAACGTTTTCCGAAAAATTACCAAACACCGGAAAATGGGGAAAACGTTTTCCTCCCATTTTCCTGAAAACAAACGGGGCCTTAGTAAGGGGTAAAATAGGAATAATGGTGGTATGTGTAGTGTTAAATGTTTATTTTTTGTTGTAAACTTAGTAGTGCGGGGGCATTGAGTAATATTGAGGGGTTGAATAACAATTCTCTAGTATTTTTAATTTCACGGCGAAAGATAAAAATTTAAGACGGATGGGAGCGAGACAGAGGGAGTATAGTCCAGTAGAACCACTATTACCTGGTCCGGCCGCCATAAATTGAGTTCCGATTCGTTTCTCACCTTTGCCAAAACCCTATCTTCCCTGACGATCACCTGCAACAAAGATGAATCCACAAGAAGAAGGAAAGGCGACAGAAACGGCTGAGTCTCCCACTAATTCACAGCAAACCGGTAAGTCACTAATCAATAATTTGATAAATCGTATTTATTTGTAATAATACTCTATACCTAAACTGGGGACAATAGTAATTTATTTTGAGGGATTACGTTAGATGATTTACATTTCCTCTAATGTTGTTTGAGCACTACGGTTTCATGTATATTCATACTCCCTCCGTCCTGGAAATTTACTCTTTTTCGTCCGGCGTTAGTTTGAATGAAATTTTGAGCAACAATTAGGTCTTGTAATGTTTACTTCAACTTTGGTTAGTGGGCATCATTTTATGATCAATTTCACTATAATAACTTTTCTTCCACTCCTATTTTTGGATCCAGATGTTTTCTTTGAATTCAAATGTTTTTAGGGGTAATTTAAATTTAGATTACTCTAATTTGCGTATTTGGTCAAACCGCACCTCTTCCTCTGAAACCGAGGAGGGAAAACTTAATAGGGATGCCACATGCCAAATTTTGAATTTGGTTTAACGATGTCTTGAATATGGTTCAAGTGGATTCAGGGATGGTGCAAGTTTTAATTGGTTTTGGCTTTTGACTCAATGATGAACATGGTTTATTATGTTAACTTGCTGAGGATGTTAGTTATTCTTAGTTGAAAAAGTAATCTAAGAAAGTCTTGATTTGAAATGGACAAGTAGGTTGTAGCCTAGTGATTGGCAAACCTCACTTAAGATCATATATCTTGGGGTAACCTTTAGGGGGAATATGGGAACATATGTAGATGTCCTTTGAAAAAAAGAAAAAAAAATATATGACTTGAGATGAGTGTTTCAATGATAAAAAAAAATGTTTTGGCAAGGTTACATACACAATGAATCACGTTGTAGAAACTGTGTTACTGGCAAGATTGTATCAATTTGGTATAATGGGATTAATGTATGTGCTCCACATCCCAACTCATGTACCCAAATAACCCGAGTCGTCCTACCATGTATGCTATTTCTTTGCTGAACATTAATGTTATGTTTGTCCTTGATTAGATATAATGGAATGCTATCTACTGTGAAATATTATAACGGTAGTATTTATGTTTTCTTGTTCAGTGCAAATTATGTATGACCAGATCTTATTAAGCATAACCAATTATTTATACTACATTTGCTATATTTTCTAGTGTCAATGTTTTTCTATTGATTTTGTGATTTATCTAGCTTTGTATTGATTGTAATTGCTACTTGAGTAGATTAACGGTTGTGTAATCTATATAATATACCATGTTCAATTGTAATCTGACTTTCTTCTCCTTTCATGTTTTAGTTTCTGAGGATGACGAGATAGATTACTCTGTCAAGCCAGAGTTCTATGATCCAGACATTGATGACAAAGACCAACTATGGGTTCAAAAGAAGAAAAAAGGTGAATTTTCTGATGCCGTGCTGAGCTGCCCAGGCTGTTTCACAACCCTTTGCCTAGAGTGCCAAAGGTATGTATATCATGTTGTATGGTTCACTTTTCCTTGCTGTAAACAAATTTTAAAAAAGAGAAACTTAAAAAGGTGCCTACCTACCGTCCCCAATTTTTTTGATAGGGAAGTTGTTGCTCCTTTTTCTTTCTCATTTTGATTCCTATATCTTGAAGGCTTCTTCTTAGTTCTTTTTTGTCTTCTCTCCCATTTGACTTAATGTCGAACTCTTAACCTTTCCTGCTATCTTCTTTAATGTGAAAGCTAGAGCCCCATTCAAAGTAAGAGAATTTTTTTTCTACTCTTTAATTTTATATTATTTTTCTCTTTTGGTGTCTTTGGGTATCCTGGGCAATGCCCGGGGCTATTTCCTTGAGGTATCGCTGGGCACCGAAGCAGAGACCTCTCCCAAGATAATATTCTGCATCCAAAATGGCTCGAGCCCGAGACCTCTTGCTCAAGCAATCATATCCCCTTCCACTCTGACCAACCATCATTACCCTAGTCTTTAGTTCTTGATACTTTATATTGCCTAGTCATGCAAATTTGGGTACCCTATAAGAAGATTTCTCAGTGTGTGATTTGTTCCTCTTCCTCCGTATTTCATGGTATCTTCTCATATCTTATGTTTCTTAAGTTTGAGAGTGGGGGTGGTTGTGGGGATGAGAAGGGGAAGAGAGACAGATTTATGTAGATAAGTTTGTCTTGGCTGAATGGAGAAGCAAAAGGCTAAGCCCGTAGTTGATTTCGGAATAGAATACAAAATGTCATAGTATATAGCATATGTGTGCATGTGTTAAGGGTTAGAACTGAAGTCATGATTAACTTTATGAATATAATACAAAATCTCATACTCCCTCCGTCCCTAATTGAATGTCCAGATTTCATTTAGGGGATATTCCTATACTGTTCATTTTTTGTACAATTAAAAAGCATAAATGCAACAATATTCTCGCTATCTACTTTCAAAACATTTAGTTTTGCAACTATAAAATGGCTAGAGAAATTTTTTTAATGAAAAAATGTCTATTTAGGGACAAAATGTTTTACAAAAAGGACATTCATTTTGGGACAAAATTTCTTGAAAATGGACGTTCATTTTGTGTCGGAGGGAGTAGTGTATATATATATATATATATATATATATATATATATATATATATATATATATATATATATATATATATATACTCCCTCCGTCCCACGTTAGTTGAGACTAACTTTTTGGGCACACCAATTAAGGAAAATGAATAAGATAATGAAAATGTGTGGTAGCAAATGAAGAGAGAGAATGAGTGGAGTTAATAGTAGGTTGGTTGAATAAATTGTATGGTGAAAAATGAAGAGAGAGAATGAGTGGGTGGGATAGGGTGAATATAAAATATTAAAATTTTTACCATTTTTGGCAGTCTCAACTAACGTGGGACGGCCCAAAAGGGAAAGAAGTCTCAACTAACGTGGGACGGAGGGAGTATATATATATAGCATTAGAAGGCTGCATCAATAATGAGATAAGAATACTAACTTTTTCTGAGAGATTTAGCACCTTTTTTTTTATGCCAAAAAATGCGAAGAAACGCTATTCCTTTCGTTGTTTTCTAATGAATTTCATAATATGAAATATATCAACGCTTTTGTCGGTTCTATGATTACGATATGCATTTTTTCCTTTTGAGCGTCTTAAGGAAAGGGAACCACATACATATATCATTTCCTCACAAGATGGATACATACTTGGCCAACCCATTCATCTCACTCTCTCTTAGATTGTGATCATCAGGAGTAGCGTCATTTGTATGAGAAAAATACGTATATTTCCATCTCGTTTCTATAAGGAAAGGGAATCATACGCATGTTTCGTTTCCTCACAACATAAAGATGGATATATACTTCGCAGAACCATTCAAATCTAGAAATTCACTTTCAATGTTTTTTTTTTTTTTTTTCTAATTCAACTATTATCTGGGCTTTGCAGGCATGAAAAATATGTGACACAATACAGGGCAATTTTTGTTGTGAATTGCAAGATCAAGACAGACCAAGTGACAGAAGCAGGAAGTATGAAACGGAAAAGGGGAAGAAAGGGAAGAGGACCAGCTAACACTAATGAAATGAAGCCAGTTTGTTGCTCGGTTTGTTCGACTAAGGTTGGTGTAATAGACGAAGAAGAGGTTTATCATTTCTTCAATGTCCTTCCAAGTGAATCCTGATATCTTCTTCTTCGTCTTCTTCTTTAGGAGACGTTTTAGTTGTTTATTTGCTATGGAAATGGGTTTCCCGATACTGTAGCATTTGAATACAACATGCAGAGCAGAAGTAGATAAAACATGTCAAAATATGAAATTGTGTATGTTGAGGGAATTTCTTATATTTACTCCTTCCTTTCCATTTGAAAGTTACTACTGTATTTCTTTTTGGGGGTGATGCAAGAGGTAAAGAATGATGTAAAAGTCAATAAGAAGGCAATCGTTAAGGTTCTTAAAAGTAGTTCTAGTTCGATCCCAGTCCCCAAAGTCCAAATAACCTGAATATTGGTCTTTGTCTTGGTTGTTGTTGTGATGGAGAAGAGCAGGAGCAGTTGGAGATGGGGATGATGAGGAGGGTGTTGGAAGGGATGATGGAATTGATGGAGATGTAAACGGGTTGAAAAACGTGTGTATGTGGTGGTTTGGGGGGGGGGGCTGTGGAAAAAACCGGGCTGACCCGACCCGAGGTTGACCAGACCCGCAATACCCGGAATGTAAACGGGTTGTGACGAGTCGAACCTGTCATTACCCGCCAACTCGTCATTACCCGACTCAACCCGCTTATTTGACAGGCATAGTTTTTTACTCCCTCCGTCGCAAAAATGATCTTCCCACTTTCATTGTTGTTACTACGAATGAACTTTGAGCAATATTTTAGATTGATTTAATTATCCTAATGAAAATATAAACTTTGATATTGGTGGTATTGTTGATGGCGTATCAATAACAAGTTTTAGATTTTCATTTGTACAATTAAATCAACTTAAAATTATTGCTCAAATTCCTTCATAGTGTCAGCAATAACTACGGCTTCAATGGTAAATAAAGATTCTAACAAAGAAAGAAAGAAAGAAATAGGATACAACCCAGGAAGGGCTAATTTATCTACAACCGGAGACAAATAGCAACTTCTTCAATCTGAACCACTAGTATCCCAACACCAAACTGGGTGTTAACTAATTTGGTTCGAGTTGGGTAAGACCTGGTTCGAATTGGGTAAGACCACAAGGGCGGCCAAGTTGAACTATATATTTTAGTATAAATAAACAAGGCTTAAAGCCTACAACGGTTGGCATAATATTCACATCCTTCATAGACTTCTAATCCTTGCTCACCTAGTTCCTCTCCAGTGAAGCATGCACAACGTTTGCTCATTTTCCCCGTCAATGCTATTTCTAGTGGCCTCTGAACCAGCCTCGGATAACCATTGTCGCACCATACCTGAATTACACGCACACACACAAAACAAAAAAAAAAAACATTAACTATTCAAGTACATCTCAATGAATTTGAAATGCCTATAAATATACAATAATTGTATAATTTATTCATGCCCCGGTGAGTTTTTGAAGACCATCTTCATTTCTAGCATATCTAGCTGTAAAATTTATGTCATCAAGCTTCAACAAAGACTATTATGGCATGTCAAACCTTTTTGGAAAATTTCGGGTAAATAGTCGACTAAATATTGCAATTTTGTAAGCAATATAATCGAGCATATGAGAAAGTCAAACCTCTGATCCGTCTTCTTGACTCCATCTGGAGTTGCAGCTAGGCTGTTTAGCTTCTTCTATTTTCTGCTTTTCCATCAGTTGTGCACCTCTTGCTGCCTTTGCTTCAACCCCTTTCAAGTACTTGGTGGGGTTGCCCTCACTATCATAGTAACGTCCAACTAGCTTACCCGAAAATCTGATAGAAAGCACTCGAATGTTACAAGTTCAAACATTCTGCCAATTGATCAAATTATACTCCCTCCGTCCCAGAATAAATGTCGCACTTGACGTTTTGGTCAAGTTATTTGAACCTTGACCAACATTTTATGCTACATTATTTATCTTCATGAAAATATAGAAATAGTTATTGATAGTGTTTCTATTTGTGCTTCAATAAACATTTTTAAAACATTGAAAATAATCACATATTCACAGCTTCTTGGTCAAAGTTTAACTTAATTGACCAAAAAAGTTAAGGTGCGACATTTATCCCCAGGACGGAGGGAGTAAACATCTAGTTTTGAGTCAATGTCATTATATCCATGAGGCGTGTATAAGCAAACATAAACATATGAAGCCCATTTGTTGCATAAATCATAACTGAGAAAACTGAATTGAGCTCAGACAAGGTGCAGAAGATATACAATACAACAACAACAACAACAACAACAAAGCCTTAGTCCCAAAATAATTTGGGGTCGGCTAACATGAATCCTCATATGTCATCGTGAAAAAAAGTTGTTGAAAAAAATAAATAAATAAATAAACATACAAATCAACAAAAAAAAAAAAAAATCAACCCCCCACATGAATTTTTGCCCTCCACTCCGGCCTCTTCAACACCATACTTTCATCCACTCCAAGTAAACTCATATCATTTTCAATTACTCTAATCCAAGTTTGTTTGGGTCTTCCCTTACCCCTCGCCATTTTATCATCTCTCCACTGTTCCGGCCTCCTAACCGGTGCATCACTCGGTCTCCTTCTCACATGTCCAAACCACCTTAGACGATTTTCCCTCATTTTATCCTCAATGGGCACAACTCTTACTTTACCTCAGATCACCTCATTCCCCAATCGATCCTTTCTTGTATGACCGCACATCCATCGAAGCATACGCATCTCCGCCACATTCATCTTATGCACGTGACACTGTTTCACGGCCCAACATTCGGTGCCGTAAAGCAATGCCGGCCTAATTGTCGTGCGGTAGAATTTTTCCTTTAATCTATTGGGCATGCTGCGATCACATAGAAACCCTGTGGCACTCTTCCACTTCAACCAACCTGCTTTAATCCTATGAGCCACATCTCCATCTAATTCTTCATCCTTTTGGATAATGGATCCAAGATAGCGAAAAAACTCAGAAGCTTGGATAATATTTTCATCAAATGTGACCGCCCCTGCCTCCCTACTTTCAACTCTGCTAAACTTACACTCCAAATATTCAGTCTTACTTCTCGCTTAATCGAAAACCTCGAGATTCCAAAGTGTCTCCACAACTCCAATTTACTTTCAACACCCTCTCTTGTCTCATCAATCAAAGACAATATCATCTGCGAACAACATACACTTTGGTATATCATCTTGGGTCGACCTCGTCAATTCGTCCATTATCAAAGCAAAAAGAAAGGGACTAAGTGCGGAACCTTGATGCACTCCAATCTTTATAGGGAACTCTTCATTCTTCCCAACACTAGTCTGTACACAAGTACTAACTCCATTATACATGTCCTTGATAATATCAATATATTTCTTTGAAACACCCTTCTTTGCTAATGCCCACCAAAGTACCTCTCTTGGCACTTTATCATACGCCTTCTCCAAATCAATGAAAACCATATGCAAATTTTTCTTTTGATCCCGATATTTCTCCATGGTTTGTCTCATAAGATATATTGCCTCCATAGTCGATCTTCCCGGCATAAACCCAAATTGATTATCCGAAATATCCACAATTTTTTTCAGCCTTTGTGCAATCACTCTTTCCCAAAGTTTCATAGAATGGCTCATTAGTTTGATCCCCCGATAGTTGGCAAAATCTTGGACATCACCTTTGTTCTTATACAAAGGAATCAGAGTACTCTTCCGCCACTCCAATGGCATTGTGTTAACTCTCCATATCTTGTTAAATAGCGTTGTTAACCAATCTATTCCCCTCTCCCCGAAATATCTCCAAACCTCAATTGGTATACCATCCGGTCCTACAGCTTTCTTCAATCTCATCTTTTTCATTCCATTTCCACTTCACTCTTTTGAATTCTCCGCATAAAATCTCGATATAAAATCTCGATTAACCATACTCGAAGAGATATTTAAATCTCTAATATCCTGCTCTTGACCGCCATTGAACAAGGTATCAAAGTACGAACTCCATCTATCTTTTATCTCTTTATCCCCGACTAGAACTCTTTGGTCTACATCCTTCACACATTTAACCGTCCCAATATCTCGTGTCCTCTTATCCCTCATACGAGCGAGTCTGTAGATGTCCTTTTCCCCTTCTTTTGTATTCAACTTATCATAAAGTTTCTGATTCACCTTTGCTCTTGCGTCTCTTACTGCTTTCTTAGCATCTCTTCTAGCTTCCTTATACTTCTCATAGTTCTCGTCACTCCTACATTTCCCCAATAATTTGTAGCATTCTCGCTTGCCCTTTATTGCTTGTTTTACTTCCTCGTTCCACCATGATGTGTCCTTACTTGGTGGCCCATTTCCTCTAGATTCTCCAAGGGCTTCTTTCGCCACCTCCTTTATGGTATGTACCATCTTAGTCCAAGTCGAATCTATATCCATATCCTCCATATTATCCGACCAAATACCGATATCGACCATCTTAGCTACAAATTTCGGTTGATTCTCCCCTTGAAGTCTCCACCACTTGATTCTAGGGTCTATCTGTGGTTTTCTCTTCCTCGAAATTCTCTTACTTCGAAAATCAAGTACCACCAGTCTATGTTGAGTTGATGTGCTCTCACCTGGAATAACCTTGCAATTTGTATAACTCTTTCTACAAGTATTTCTTACTAAGAAGAAGTCAATCTGACTCGCATTACCTCTACTCCTATAGGACACCAAGTGAGATTCTCTCACAGAAGATATACAATAGCCCTAAATAATTCAGAGTTACATTATTCAGAATTTCTCTGATACATAATGATGCACTATTAGGTTTTTTGTTTTTTTTTTTGGATAAAATGTACTGCTAGGCACTAGGCATTTCAATGCCCTACAATATGTCAAAGGTTGCAAGTAAATGACAAGTGAAAAAGATAACAATTGTGATGACCGGGGAAAAAAACAGTTTTATCTACATCCTTACAATCTGTAACTTATCAGCATATCAAAAACTAAATTAGTAGGAAAAAAAAGTAAAACGTCACTGCCCAAAAAAGAATGCTTCCTTGGGAATGGGATCCACATAAAATGTACATTAGTTTGAGAAAACAGTAACTGTTCAACCACAAGTTACAACAGCGCGTTTCAGCAAAGCACCCGATTTACCCTTGTTCACTATGGTTCTTCAAGAACAGGAGAAAGACTGAGAAAGTGGTGATTCTTCATTGGCTTAAAATCTGTGGACATGGTCACATTTTCCAAGCATCATCCGACACTGGGAGATACAGATAAATTTTATGACAAATAAATGGAACCAAGTTTGAGATGATTAACTTTTTGCTATGCAGTATTCTCCTTGATCATATTTTCAGGGCTCGTTTAGTACTGAATCTTGACTGGAAACGAAATTGATACTCCCTCCGTCCCAGAAAGTTAGTCCCACTTTTTTGGTTGTTAATTTGTGTCAACTTTGAGCAATAATTTGGGTTAGTTTTAATTATCCTAATGAAAAACTAAAACTTGTTAACAACATCGTATATCCCAAAAACAGTTAATACCTCCATCCCAGAACGAGTCTCCCTTTTTGTTCATGGACAAGAAGTAACACAGATTTTAGGATCCAGGGAGAAATGTTATACATTCAATGGTACAAATAAAGAATGGATGATTTTCGCCATTCGGTGGTCTACTTTAGAAGACCTTTCTTTTTCTTTTGATGGCCCATGGAGTTGAGGAGCCTGGGGGAAGTGCTTTTGTGGCAAATGAATCTAATTTCTAAATATATGTCTGAAAAAGTTCCTGCACCCGAAGCCTATGTTCTTATTACCATAAACTAATACTCCCTCCATCTCAATAGATAGAGGCAACATTACACACAAATTAAGAGAAAACATTGGCTTCCTACTAGGTGGGAAAATAAAGGTTAGTTTAGTAGATTTTTTATATGAAAAACTTGCCTAAAAGAGAATGTAACTATATAAAATGACAGCCAAAAATGAATCACACTTCTTTTATTAGGGACGGATGGAGTACAACTTTTAAGCAGAGAAAATTGAATATTCAAAACTACTCACATGCAATGTTCAATAGACATTCTTCCAGTTACGAAATGAGTCACATCAGCATTCATTATGAACTCAGGATTAACCGTAAAAAACATATAAAAATAAATAAAATAAATAAATTCTCTGCTAGTCATGTTTATCCATCTAATCTCCAATGCAATAGATAACTCAAGAAATTGAATGAATGAAATTACTCACATGTATGTTCTGAAGTAGAATTCTCTCCAATCAACAATACTTTTGACCTACACCAAAATAATATAATACACAATTGAGAAGATTTTGGTGCATTATAGATAGTTGGATGCCCTGTGACCTGATAAACTCTTATTTACATCGGGATACTAAAAGCTTATGAAGCAAACATGTAGAGCACATAAATTTACCTCAGTACTGGATAAATTAAGCAGTGAGTCAGTAAGTCCATCTCCTGTTTCCATGAATTGAACAAAGAACAATTTCAAGTATGTAAGCATGTTTGTACATTTTTTGGCAAGAGCTCTCTTCGGTCATATTACAAAACCAGTTACATATATTTCTAAATTATCGTTTGCTAAATATTACGTAAGCCAAGCAGATTATACCATAGAAATCGACAAGAGGAAGTAAGTACTCCCACCGTCACAAAATGAATGACCATTTTTAATTCAAGGGTCATTTAAAAAGGTTGATTTTTAATAGTTAAAAATCATAAATATTCTTGTTATTCACTTTCAAACTTTTAGTTTTGAAAAAATATAATGAACTATCAATAAAAAAAAATCGTAAAAAATCATTTAGGGACAGTTTTTTTTTTTGAAGGAAAAGTTTCAAAAGGCCATTCATTTTGGGACGAAAATGGTCACCCAATTTGGGACAGAGGGAGTATGACTTTAATCTTTAGCCCATGCATCTACTGAACTAGACTCATCATTTTTCCAGACTACAAGGGTAGGCTACTTTAATCAGTTCTGATATTTTGCATGCTTAAGGTATACTCCGTATATGATTTTAACTTCTATAAAAATATCCTTTTTAAATGTTAACATCCCCATGTTATCTCTGGTCTGCCATTCCTCTACCATAATTTCTCAGTGGAACACCTGTTCATATCAAAAATATAAACATTTTTTACATAAATCATACTCCGTACAACAGATACCATCTAATTGGGTAAATCACGCCTCTGAATTAGAAACATGGAGACGAAGAGGTTTGCAGGAACCGTGCTACACAAAAAGTGAGAGGAGCCTAAAGTTGTCAAGGAGCTGTTCCGTTTTCCTATAGTTTCTTCATTTGTCAATAGAAAGCAGCCACATATACTTGATCAGTTTAAAATTCAAATATATATATATATATATATATATATATATATATATATATATATATATATATATATATATATATATATATATATATATATATATATATACTCCCTCCGTCCCGCATACCATTTCTCTTTGACCGTTTTGGGCGTCCCACGTACCATTTCTCTTTCCTAAAATGGCAAAGAATCTTTACTATTCTTCCCACTCATTCTCTCTCATACTTTACCTTTATACTCACAACACAAATCAACTTACTATCCATCCCACTCATTCTCTCTTCTACCTCACTTTTCATACTCACAACACTTAAACCGCTTACACTTTTTCTTAATTTCTCGCGCTAAAACACCAAGAGAAATGGTATGTGGGATGGAGGGAGTATGTATATATATATATATATATTATATATATATATATACCAAAAAATAATCAACTTTGTTCTTGATCAAGAGCAAATTTGAATTTTTTTTTTTTTTTTGGTCATTCAATTTGTGATAGAGGTAGTAACATTTTGTTAATAGATAAAATTGCAAAACAAGTACTCCGTATAATATAAATCAAAGAAGTCAACAAATTATTTGAGTGTGAAACTGACAAGAAATAAAATTTTATAGATGCAGTTCACTTTAGATAAGAGTGTAATTATATTACTCTGGAGTGTAACAATAATATTAAATAAATAAAACAACAACAATGTGCATTAGAAAATATGTAATGGTTTTAAGACAAAAATATGTAGTTGCTAATCACATATTAGAACACTTTTTAAAACCAAAATTATAGTAAAAATACTTGAGTTTAGAAGCCATAGAGAGAAGAGGGCGGATTCTATGTTGGTATTAGTAGATAGTAAATAGATATGTGCACTTTCCAGACTAATACATACTCCATCCCACAACGAGTATCATAAAACAAAAAAAATACCCCCAAGTGAGTATAAAGCTAAGTATATCTCTGTGTAATCAAGTCTTAATTAAATCATTAAGTGTGGTTATCAATATGTGCTAATAAGTATACTTACAGAGTCAAAAAAGATACTCCCTCCGTACCAAAATGAATGTCCAAAAAAAAATCAAATTTGCTCTTGATCTAGAAGAGCAAATTTGAAAAAAAAAATTGGACATTCATTTTGTGACTGAGGTAGTCATTTTTTCTTGATACTCATTTGGGAAAGAGGGATTAGCATATTACATAAATACAGTAAGATTAAAAAATGATAATGAGACAAAAACCATATAACATCAAGAGAACGAAAATGTAGGGTGCTGTGTTTTATGGGCAAGAAAGATGAATTGTAGAGAGAGCAAAAATAATTATTAAAGATTTTTAAAATTAAACGAAAAAAAAAAAGAAACAATTAATACTCCCGCTGTCCCAAAATGATTTTCCCACCTTTTTTTTTTGTTATTACGAAAGTACTTTGAGTAATAAATTCAGGCTCATTTAATTATCTTAATGAAAATTTGAAACTTGTTATTGATACACCACTATAAATACCATTGATAACAGTTTTTAGATGTTCATTAGGATAATTAAATTAAACTAAAATTATTGCTCAAAGTACCTTCGTAATAACAATGAAAAAAGTAGGAAGATCATATCGGGACAGAGGAAGTACAAAACTCAAAAGAGGGCAAAAACGAAAAGTACAACAGTGGAAAAAGAAACAAATTCAAAAATAAGAGAGAAATGAAATGAATCAGAAACATTGTACTCCATCTGTCCTGACCTGAAAGATAGTCCTATTTTGATTCTGGTGGCCAACAACTCAACTGAACACTGACCAATTTTTCTAAACATTGATATTGATGCACTTCAAAGAATAGTATAAAAAACATTTTTTAGAATTTTATGAAGGATAATTAAACTTTTATAATTTTAGTCAAATTTCAATTAAGTTGACCACCAATATTTAAATAAGACCATCTTTCTGAGGAAGTGCTGAACATAAAAAACAAAATAGACCTCCGACTATGTAGTAGTACAAAAACCATAGATTGGGAGAGAGGTTAATTTGAACCATTTCCAGCTGCATAGTACTAGAAACTAAGAAGAGAAATGCAGCCATTAGAGTGAAGGCGGGACTTTTCCTTTGCTGATGGGAGGTTGCAATATTTATATTGCTGGCCTTGGAACTTGTTGGAGGAGCAGAAGATGCGAAAAACACTTGGTCATCTTATCTTTCTTTCTTTCCTTTTTTTAGTGTCAAAATCCTCCCAAAATTAGGATGTCGTTTTGGAACTCAAAAGACAAAGGAGTGGAGTGTAAGACTATATTGTATAAATGTTGATATCATCATTGTTCCTAACATGTGCGCTAAGTGATTACTCCCTCCGTACCGTATACCATTAAACTTTGTCCATTTTGGGTGTCCCACATACCATTACACTTTCCTAAAATGGACATCTTTTAATACTTCTTTATCCAATGGGACCCACTTGTATACTCACTACAACTATCAATTTACTATTCCCTACCCCACCTTCTCTCTCACAACACTTGCACCACTTTACTTTTTCTTAATCTTTGTGCCCAAACACAAAATGTAATGGTATACGGGACGGAGGGAGTATGTCGTATGCTTCCGGACCATCTTGGGCATTTCTTTCTCTTTTCATTTCCTATTACGCATAGTTTCACCATTTCAAGAATATGTTCCTTTCATATTTAGAAAACAAAAGGACAGCCCAGCACATAAGGATTCTGGCATTGAGGTGTTCGGGAAGACTCTAGGTCACAAGGGAAACCTTACAAAGAGTTAATACATCCTTAAAATTATACTCCTATATACAGACAGATCAGGCCAAGCAGTACTCTTCAGGACATTTTTGTTTTAAGATTTTGTGTATGCATTTCGGATAAAATGGTGGGTGATTGGAGAGCAGTTGAAAGTCCTTCACTTGTTACATATATCAAGCCTTGTATTTGGTGGAGATACGTAAATAGTGTAACAGTTAAATAAGCACCTAACCATTTTACCTGAAAATTTGCCTGAAACAAATGCACGAGAAGCATCTCTGGAATTGCAATAAAGGAAAATAGTGTCAGAAAAGAGGCCGCACATGATTCAAAAAAAATCCAGAGCAGCCAATGACCAGATATGTTACATAAAGGCAAAACGAAATCTGGATATAATATGGAAAGAAGCTAGAGATAAGAAGGCACCCTAAAGTTTTGTTTTTGATAAAGAAGGATCTTCTTGACACCATATAGGCAATAATTACAAAATACAAAGTGGCCAGGGAGTCCACACAAGTTCAAGTACGAGAATAACATAAAGATATGATAATCCAGCACAAAGCATTAAGACAAACAGCTTTCCAGTTTCTACAAAAATAATAAAGAGCGACTCCCCGGAAAGTACCCATAACTGAAGACCATAAAAAGCCAAAAAAAAAAAAAAGGTTAAGAAGCTAAATTGGCAAACACTGATTCTTAAAAATCCTTGAATTCGCTCCCACCAAAATGATCAATAAAACAGTAAAACAGTACAAGTCCACAAAGTTTTTCTTCATCACAATCAGAATCGGGAAGAAGACAAGAAGCCTATCTACATTAGCCCTTTCAAGTCTGCCAAGGATAAGTACAATACCAAAATAGGAATTATAGGACTCACCAAACTGCACTCGAAAAATACACTTCGTAAGGCTTAGAATCCTGCTTCAAGTAGCTAGAACTTTGCCTTTTATGCAGAAGGAGTCACAGAACGTGTGTGAAGGCTGTACTATATATGTTTATTTTAGGGGTTTTGGGTTTCTAAAGCTAGGCTACAAGGGAATTATTTATGAAGCACATAAGAGGATCAAGGAATAGTAAACTCAAGGGCACAATAGGACTCATAGTTTGCTTAAGTTTGAAGGCAAAGCAGTTAGGGCTTTTATTCATGAAGTTATCTTGTTGCTACAGCCTTATCATAGGATATTATAGGGTTAATAATCTGCTGGTCATTCCGAGATAAACCAATCATTAGACTCCATTTTCATTCACGAGGAACAAATTGCAATTAAAGGAAGAATGAGACTTCATTTTTATTAATGAGTAACAATTTGCAACTGAAGGAAGTATAAAGCCTCACAAGTCATTTCAATTTTTTTAACTACGTGCGGTAATTTACAACCTACATTTTAACCTCTAGATTAAGTTACAAATGTGAAATAAGAACTGTTTACTATAGCAATATAACTACTGTACTTCCTTTGTTGGTGAATAGCATCATGGAAATATTAAGAAATTTCAACTAGGAGTCTAGCAATACTTATGCCGAGGTCACAATTGATCATGGCAAACCATCCATTTATAAGTGCTTCAGTTATGTGAAACAACAAATATAAGGAGGGAGAAAAATAAAAGGAAACCTGGGCTTCATGCATGAGAAGATGCACTGCACCCAGCGAAAACATCTGGGAGGATTTGTACTGTTGGGTCAGGTCTTTTGCAAATGCAGGGTAGGTACAGAGCCATGATACACAATGATTTTGGAATCAGTGGCTACAGGCGTTGTTACCTGACATTGACAAATCGTATTAGGTTGTCTTTTGACCATGAATTTTACATATCGCTCAACACTAAAACATAAATCATACTCCCTCCGTCCAAAAATGAATGTCCAAAAAAAAAAAAAATTCAAATTTGCTGCTCTTGATCAAGAGCAAATTTGAATTTCTTTTGGACTTCCATTTTGGGACAGAGGGAGTAATATGCCAAGGATATAGACACACACTCCATTGAATATACATTAGATTGCTTGAATGGTCGAGGTAGTAAGATGGCAAGCAAGATTCTTACGCGTAGTCATCACCAGCTTGAAGGTTACTGTTTTGTATGGGTGGGTATTTGACAATTCAGAGTTGGGGTATGGAAAATGGATTCATGAAACAGAGCAATTGCATAATTTAAGGGCAATTTCTACAAGAAGGCATTTCAATAAGGGAACCGACATATGATGAAATTCACTCTTCCAGTGTCATTCTTGTAATATTAGGTGATTAAAACCCATGTATTTGATACCAATTCCCAGAAGACAGGTGTGTGCTACAGGCAATCAAATGCAGGGATGGTATTTGTCGAATAAGCCGATCATAGAAAGTGAGGACTACAAAATCTTATGGGAATTTCTAGTTTCTTCTATAATCCATCACCTATTCCATTCAGTCATCTTACTGAGCACAACCACAAAACCATCCCAGCTCATTAATTTATCCTGAAATGTTTAACTCTTTAACTTATGACTACAAGAGCATGAAAGGTCCTAAAACAAGTTAAAAATATATCTGGATACAAGCATATAGACATACAGGAGAAATGAATCAACTGAAATTTGAGGTATAAATGACTAAAGCTAGGAACAAAAGAAAAAGGAGATGAAACCTTCCAGCAAAGTGATTGTAACCACCTCCCGGTCCATAATGTGTTTTCCCCGTTGTTACATCGAACACCGAGCTAGTAAATAAAAAAAAGACACTCGAATAGTTGACTACAGAATAAAATCAATACCCAAATCCAAGCATACGCAACCAGAAATTTCAAGGTTGAAATTAAAATATGAATTTTTTTTATACCCCCTCCATTCCAGGATTAAGAGTGTAGCTTTGAATTTCTTCATTTTTGCTCTATCTAAACATTAATACCCACAACATCCCAAAAGAGTAGCATTTACCATTTTCTTGGGTCCCAAAAAGAGGAATGGCATTTCTAAAAGATAAATAATATAGTATAATTTCATAAGGATACAAACAAGTAAAGCTGCAGCTTGACTTGTCAAATGTGACTCTCCTTGTAGGACGGAGATGGTATAAATTTACTAGTCAAAATTATAAAAGAAATCAAGTCAAAGCATTTTCAATGTACTCAGAACTTCTAAATTACTGGAACTTTTTTTTTTAATCTAAACCCACATCAAAAACAAAAGAAAAATGTATGCTATCAATTAACGATTTCACATATGCCTATATTGAGTTTTAAATGTGGATAGTGGACTCTTGGATGGAACAGAGGGGAGTACTTACTTTCATAAAGATGATCCACAAATGACACACAAAAAAGTCACAAAATATACTTCACAAAATCCTGTCTTTGATTGGATATAGAACTTACTGACCTGGTCATTGAATAACGAAAACACCAATCAAAGACTGACATCCAAAATTTTGTTAATAAAATTTGTAACTTTTCTGTACCAGTAAATTGACTCACAAATCAAACAAGACAGAACTTGGGCATGTACAGACACACACATACGGGAGAAGAGGGAGGAGTGAGGAGAGTACCCAAGAATTCCTAGGAGGATGGGTAAATCATGTTGAGTTCCATTATAGATAGCCAATTCCTCCACTGTGAACAGTCTCTGTCAATTTGGTGATATCCCATCATCATTAAAAAAAACTCAAATGCCAGTAAAAATAACACAAACTAAAATGCAATGAGCATTTGAAGATTAATACTCCCTCTGCCCCAAGATAGTCTTAGTATAATTTTGGTGGTCAACTCAATTGATTTTTGGCAAAAAATTTATGAAAATTTGTTCATCTTCATGAAATTCCAAAAATTGCTATTGATACTATTCTTTTTGTAGTTCATCATTAACAATTTTTAGACCAACAAGCACCTAGATCACCTGTTAAAGGGGTGTTCTAGCTTAATCAGAGGTCTCGGGTTCGAGCCTTGGGAATGCACAGCGTTAGAACTTTGTTGGTAGAGCTTTGCCGCCCTCCCCTCATAGTCCTACCCGGCTCGAATCAGAATAGTCGTCATCAAATGTGGTGTTCGGATACGGATAGTTCAGACAAAAAATAATCCGTAACCATTTTTAAAATTTCACGAGGATAATAAAAAATTTCATGGATTTTTATTCGAATTTCAACCAAAAGTGACTTGGGACGGAGGAGTAATAGTCAAATAATAAGGGTATGTTTGGCTACTCAATCTGAGCTTGAACTTGAAAAAAAAAAAAAAAGCACAATTAATTCAGTAGCTTGAATTTGATATTGGAAGAACGAGCTTAATTAAGAAAAAAGTTCCAAATCGGTCATCATACTCCAACTCCATGGTTGAAATAGGTGCACATTACTGCAAATTAACATAGACGCTTCAATTAAATGTTGAAAAGGATTAAATAAGAGAAAAGAAAATACCGAGGAAGGAGGAGGAGGACGAGGTGATCGGAATGAGAAGAGGAAGAGAGAGATTAAAGCGACGGCGATGGAGCCGGCGATTCCTAGGAAAGAGGACGACCGCCATCCCATTTTTTAACTATTACCACTGCTGCTGCTTCTGTTTCTGTTTCTCAGTGAAAGTGGACAAGTTAAAACTCAGTTCAGATCCTCAAAACGACATTTTCTATTTTGGTCCACTTTTATTTAAAAATAACAGTAGAGTAGTGAGTAAATTTTAATTTAGCAGAGTTTGGAGACTGATTTGCTGAATAAGAAAAAGAGTAGGGGTTAAAGTGATACATATGAAAAAGGGATTTTTACCAATAAATCCCTTAGATATGGTGGAATTTGTCAATAAAAATAATACATTTCATTTTCTACCTTAGGATTTCTGGGTTGAAATCAAAATCCCCGTAGAGTCCCTGACCCTTTTTATAATATTTACAAATGGCCAAATTGCCTTTCCCCTAAATTTTCTCTCTATATGCGTTGCTTTCTCTCTCTATCTCTATGCTTTGTCTTCTCCCCCAAATTGCAACGGGTCGACGATGGCGTCCATCTTCCTCGCGTTGAATTTTTTCGCTGCTACAGGGAATGGTGGATTCACAATCCACTGCCTAAGCCCCAAATCGCGCAGCAGTAACCGTTTGATGTGTATTTGTTTGTCAGCTCCTTGATTCACGATCACACCATGGATATTATGAGCTTTGTTGGGGCTTTGCTGAATAACTGATTTTTGAAAGACTATCAAAATTGAGCCCTTGAATTTTCGAATTATAGATTTATGAAGAAAGCGAAAGCTAACGGCGATGGAGATCCAAAGTCGTCGAAAATCAGTGGCCCGACCAATCCAATGGTGATGCTTCTCCTCAATGATCTCTATCAGTTCATTATGGAGGAGGAACAAGATCCCCCGTGGTTATGAATTTTATTAACTATAGACATAGTTTTTTTTCTTTAATACATGGAAAGTTCTGAATTACGATATAGATTTTCTTAGTTGGTGAAATAGAATTGATTTATGTTATAAACTGAGATTTCTATTTCACATTAATATTTTATAGGTTTTCACAGTTGTTCATCCTTATGCATTATTTGTGAAATAACTGTGATGTTTATTTCACAGTTATTTTACTTAAACAATTTATAAATTATTGAACTGTGATGTGTATTTCACAGTTATTTTGGTTAGAGTTTGGTGAACAACTAATATTTCTTATGAAACTTGGACACAAGTTATGGTGTAAATAACGGTGAATTCTATTTCACAATTATTTAAATAACTGTGAAATAGAATTGGTTTATGTTAAACTATGTTAGTTTATGTAATAAACTGAGAATTCTATTTCACATTAATGTTTTTATAGGTTTTCACAAGTGTTCATGATTAGAGTTGGTTTATGTTATAACTAGGGTTGTACATTTCTTAGTTATTTATGTCATTCTTTTAGAACAATTGTAGGGCAAATTTCACAGTTGTTGGTGGAAAAAAGGAATAGAGAGAAAGAGGGAGGGAGAATGCAAAGGGAGTGCAAAGCAGCGGATTCTAATCTTCACCCATCAAGCGCATAAGGCGCTGGTACGTGCGGGAATTGCAGTTAGGGGTATTTGTGTCCACATTTTTAACAGGGACTTATTGACGAGTTTCGAAAATGTCTGTCTTTATTGGTCGATTTCATTTGGCTGAGCGGTTTATTGGTCAAAGCCCCTATGAAAAAATACTTGGTCATAGGGTATGTTTTTTTGGTTAATCTCAGTTAGGGTGTCAATCTTTCGGCTCAAATCATGGTTTGGGACCGAACTGAACCAAACTATGCGATTTGGTTCGGTTTCTATACATAAGTGGTTTAGCTCGTTTTAAAAACATAAACATAAAAAATCATGCAGTTTAGTTTAGTTTGCGATTTAGGTTGCCAAATCGAGTCAAGCCGAACTGTTGAGACCATTAAATCGAACCGTGAAACCGAGCCATTAGACTGAGTCGTGAGGTTGACCCAAACTATCTTAAACCACAATCTCGACTGTCCACTCAAAGTCAATTTAATCTCCACCCTTAATTTTTACAAAACCCTAAATGGTTAAATAGTCAAGATCTAGAAAATGATAGCATGGCTCCTAGGCAATGTAATCTTGTTTTTATTTGATATTCTTCAATGTTTGTTGGAAATGAGAACAATTAGTCACACGCAATCAAGTATTACTCTGGAAAGACTAGTTAAAGATAGTTGTTTTTTTGCATTCCAAGGATGATATTTCCATAAATTAGGCGGCAATCTAAAGATTTTTATCTTTATTATTTTCAACTAGTATGCCACCCGTGCGTTAAACGCACGAAAAGAACACTTTTTAAAATATGAGTTAACCAACCAAAAAATTATAATTTTTGATTAATATAAAAGTGAAATAGTGATGATCTTACTTAAAGAAAGAAATACTTATTTAAAAATTCCAAACATCTATGAATATTACAAATTTTGGAAAATTTCCTAATAGACAACATTTGTAGTTTCATTGGTGAGGTTTCCTTCATCATCGCACATTAATATCTTCAATCCATGTCGATTTGTGACCCTAGACAATGCAACGTATAACTGACCATGACTGAAAACAGGCCTCTTCAAGAAAATGCTGACATTTGAAAGAGATTGACCCCTGACTTTTATTAATTGTCAGTGCATATGACACAACCAATGGAAACTGTCGTCTCTGTAATTTGAATGGCAACCGTATATCTGTTGGAGTTAATGTCATTCTCGAAATAAATACAGTATCACCAACATTACTACCGTTTAGAACTTTTCCTTCGAGAACATGATTTCCGAGCCTTGTAATAATTAACCTCGTTCCATTACATAACCCTGAACAATGGTCAATGTTTCTCAGCAACATGACTGGTGTACCGACCTTTAAATGTAGTTCATGAGTATGTAGACCAGAACACTTGATAGTGTTTAAAAACTCGGTCGAATAAAGATCAGCAAAGAAACTGGAGTTATCTTCAGATTTGCAAATATAATCAGAACTTAAATAAGTCCTTTGTTCAGATTGGTTGTACGAAACCATATAGGCATTAATGTTCTCAACCACATCCAGGGTTGGAGCAAGAATGGCTCTTTCCTGTAAATAATTAGGATCATTAAAATGATCAGTGAAATTGGGATATGTGCTTTCAACAATAGACTTGATGAAATCATCTGACTCATTAACAATCAAGTCATCAGGAATAGTTATTGTGGCTTCACCATCATTATCATTACCATATGATCCATCCCCAATACTCAGTATCTACTCTTAGAAAGCCTTGAGTTCTAGTCTACTTTCATCATTTTTCATAGCTTGTAGTCTCATATTCTTGGAAAGCCTCAAAACTTTGACATGAGACCATAAATATGATGAATTGATCGTGACCATAACAACATCTTGTCTGCTACCTTTTAGAATAATTGGAAGTATCTGACGGAAGTCTCCACCCATAACCAATGTCTTGCCTCCAAACTGTTGATTCAAGCTATCTGTGTGTTTGAACCTCATTATGTCTCTCAACGTTCTGTCCAGTGCTTTAAAACAATATCTATGAACCATAGGTACTTCATCCCAAATTATAAGCTTAGTTTTAATCATAAGCTCACCAAGAGGAGTACCTTGTTTAATATTACATGTTGAATTTTCATCCAAAGTTAATGGAATTGCAAACCTGGAATGACCAGTACGACCATTAGGGAATAAGAGTGATGCTATACCACTTGATGCCACATTCAATACGATTTCACCCTTAGATCGTAACCCAGATGAAAGAATCTTCCACAAAAAAGTCTTTCCAGTTCCACCAGATCCATATAAAAAGAAAACTCGTCCAACTTCAAGCATATTCTTTTACCACGACTTGAAGGGTCATGTTCTCCCTTAGCAAGAGCTTCAGTCAAACCTTTATACATTTCACATCTTAGTTGCTTTTGATTTGTCCTCATAAAAGTCAAACGTCCAGTCTCTACCATTGTCCATGTATCAACTAAATATTGTTGAAACAATCTTTCAGATTGGAAAAGATTATCAGACTCTGATTCTCTTTGATGCATCCTATAAGCAAAGTACTCTCTCATGCTCAAATTATAGCGTTTGCCATTTGTTGATTCGGTTTGGACATCCCTGAGAAAAATAGATTCTCGATAAGCATCTTGTCCAAATAAAAATAGCAAGGGATATTGCAAACCTAAATAAGAAGGATGAAGCTCATTTATCCTTCGAAGCAACCCTGTTTGAGTCTCAATAACAATATCCCTCTCACCAATCGAATTATCAAAATCGCCGACTAATAATAATGCTACATCATCTTTAGTTGGTAGATCACTGCATCGACCATCAGTTTTTCACCTAGCAATTAGTTTCAGTCTCAAATTGGTTTCTTTTTTTCATGCAAGGAGTCACGGACCATTTGAAATGACTTCACAAGAACATTATTCTCGTCAAGAATCTTCTTCAAATCATTAACAATCTCCTCATGCAAACGCTTCTAAATTTTATCATCCCTATTTTGTTTCATTAAATAAGAAAATGTAATTAAAAATAAAAAGACAAAATAATGAGGAATTAAATAAGACATTATAAGTAAATAAATTATATACATACCCAGCGAATTCTATTGTCAACTTCATGCTCCGTGTCATAAATATACAATTGAGCAAATTTAGGAGGCTTCCCTTCAGTTGGTATCAGACCACCAATATAATGGTAGTTTTGACCATATAATTTGAAAATAGGTGGACTATTTTCATTATTAACACCATGATCAAGCTTACCTCCCATAGAAGTAAATGAGAACATCATATTATAGGATCGAATGTTGGACTTAAAAAGTCGATTTTTCTCAGACTGGCCTATAATAAATCTTTAAATAACTTCGGAGGTTCAGACATTGGAGGTAATTGAACTTTTCCATGCATACAACAACCAGAATACTTTGGTTCCAACGTTGATTTGCAACGTTTATTCAACCTCTCTGCATACCAAAACATTGCATTGCAATGGGGACATACGTGCAAAGGGTCACCAAAATCCATGTACTCTATATGGAAAAAGAATATTTATTAAAACTAATATAAAAAAATATAATTTTCATCATAATATTAAAAGGATAAAAATTTAAAACGTACCTCCAGTAAAATAATTATCATCATCCAAATTATTGAGATTAAATGGAACCGGGGAAACAAATGAGCCTAAATTATTGGATGAAATTAATATTATTAAAATATTGAAAAATAATTAAATAAATTTTTGTTATATAAAGATTAGGAAAACAGAATTACTCTTTCGTTTTCTACTTTTATTTGCATCACAGTTCAATCTGGACTTTGAAGACTTCGCTCGATGAGTAGAATTAAAAACAATGGAATGATCTGAGGCGATATCTGTATAAAGAAATAACTTTAAATTATAAGTGTAGATTGAATTAAGCCAAAATCTCAATGATTAAGTGCATGTACGGAAAATTAAAAACACAAAAATTATTACAACTGAAATTAGAAATATAATAATAATTGAAATATTTACCAAATTTGCTTTTTGACTTAGCAGTAGTCGGTGTAACAAATGAAAATTCTTCATCATTGGTCAAGTCAATTATTTCTGACGACGGTGTCCCTAAAAAAATTAGGAAAAAAGTTAATTTTTTTTAATGTATTTGCGAAAGATACAAATTTAGAAATGGGAAGCAAATATTACCCTTTTCTGATATTTTGTTTTTTTAATAGATTCAGGTACATAGCCAGTCTTCAATTTATGTGATTTCAAAATAGATAGTTGTGAATCAAAAGGGGTGTTTACTGCAGTAGTTCCATTACCATTGTTTGATATACTACTTCTGAGCACATTTTCTGTCATATAAAAGAAAAATTATTTTGTCATGAAGTGTGAAACATATTGACAAAGTAGAATACTCCGTCAGTCCCATAGAAATACGCACAATTTGACTTTATATGACGTTTGACCATACAACTACGATAAATTGATATATTATAATTAAATTTTAAAACTTTTAATTGTTAGTGTCGTTAGTAATAAAAAAATAAAAACTTTTAAAATTTCATTAAAATGTTCTAATTTAACGTTATTGTATGGTCAAACTTCATAAAAAGTCAAACTGTGCAAATTATCGTGGGAAGGAGGAAGTATGTACTATTACCATTAGTTATATCAGAAAATGGCATGATTTGAGAAGATTCACGGGAACTTGTTGTCGATGCCGCTACAGTCATTATGTTATGATCAACATTATTATCTGCATAAATGAAATTTTGAAAAAAATAAACGTCCAAAATAGCAAAAAATATTTTTGCTTAAATATATAAATTTTAGACATTATTAAACGAAAATTGTCGAAGATATTTTTGAAAAAAAAAAGAAAAAACAAAATTTATAAGACAAAAATAAAATATAGCCAACAAAATTTCTTCTCATAAAACACTCAGTTTACATAGACTTTATTTTTTAGAAAGCCCATTACCAAAATAAAAAACAATACATTAAACAAAAGCCCAAACCCATATAGACTAATCTAATCGACGTTGGAATAGAAGTCTCCAGAACAAAACCTAGAATGAAACGCCGACCGATACCTCTTTCGTTCCCAAAGAAATTAACCAAACAAATCATAACAAATTGAATGGAAAACGACGGAGATCAATGAATTCAGCGATTTAATCGATGAAGGACGTCGAATATGAGCTTCGCGTTAAGGTCAATCAAGTCTTGGGACCGAGATTGAGGGTTTTTGTTTACGTCTCCAAAGTTTTTGCAACAAAAATTCAGTTCTTGGATTTCGAAGGTATAATTTCTTAGATCTCCTTTTCATTTTGCTGTATAATTGTAATTTAATTACCTTAATATGATTTAGGTCACATATTTTGAATCAAGAGTCGTAATTGTAATTTAATTAGTTTCATCTGTTTTAGGTCAAATATTTTGAATCAAGATTGGTAGTTGTATATAATATTTACAAATTATTGATCGAAGAAAGCAAGAAACATTGTTATGATCTAATTTTGAATTCAATTTTTTTTCAAATTGGTTTTGTTGACAATTGCTTATAAATCATATCTGCATGGTTGTTGTGTATGAAGAAATAAATTCATTCATGGTTAAATCAAATAGATTTCTTGTTGAGTTTTGGGGTTACAAACGCAGCGGAAGACTTAGAAATAACAGTAAAACCCTAGCCCTATGATCCGTCTAACATGAATAGTTAAAACCATGAAATAGAATTTACATACCTTAATGCGATTATGTTGATCTTTCAAAACGGATCTTGGATTCAAATCTTATTTGAATCAATGAACAACCTTCGAATCTTTGAACCGTTGATGAAGCTTGGATCTTCTCCTTCCATGTTCTACCTTGGTGAGAAATCAACAATGGAGTTTTCAAGCTTTAGGAAGTAAAGCAACCTCCCTCTAATGGTGATCCACACGCGAACGAACCAAGAACGCTTCTTGTTGGATTGCTAGATGATCCTTCCGATTATTGAAACGATTTCAATAATCAATGGCAAAAACTATGAAATTTACTTGGAGTAATTTTGATCTTTGATTCATAATCTAGATCTCTATTTTGGTGTTTCATAAACCCCAAAATAATATGTCATGGACTAGGTGTAAAAATTGGCTGCAAAAAGGATGTATTTATATCATATATAACTCCCCTAACAATTAGGGTAGAATCCTAGTTGAAACCAAAACCTTTGGTGCCAAGGAATAAGCGTACGGACTGTTTCAGGGCATTGGCACGAGTCGTGCCCAAGAGCACGAGTCGTGCCCTAGCCTAAAAACAGTCGTACCACGATTCGTGTCCAAGAAAACAGTCGTACTGGATTTTGTCACGAGTCGTTCCTTTCTTCACGAGTCGTTCCCATAGTCACGAGTCGTGACCTTCTTCACGAGTCATGCTCGTGGTCACGAGTCGTGCCTGGCAAGTTTTGTCGCACGACTAAACGAGCCACCACTCCAATTCCAATTTTCAGCCAGAATCAAATTCGCTTATTGTGTATGACCCAAATAGGAATTATATTTATGTTGGTAGTGAGTCGAAACATCGACCTCAGAAGATATAAGTGGTTTCTAGCAAACCATTATATCCACCCAATTAATATAACATCAAAGCCTGATTCCTCGATAGATCCAATGTCACAATCCCTTTATCCATGATGTCCAATTGAACATGAGTCATGGTCTATATCAACTCATTCCATTAAATGCTTTCTCGATTCCGAATATGTTGATAATCCAAATGCATTTGATCTCTATCAAATCATTTGAGTATGGCCATACATTTCATCAACATTATTCATCGAGGGGCCCAAGCAAACATCTCTCTTCATAAGAGGGACAAATCCCATCTTGACTTATCATTCTTCCCTACAAGAATCCAATCACGCTAACATAGCCCTTATTGCCATCCGACTAAAGATAGTGTTAGACTACATTAAACATAACGTTCATCATATGGAAGACGATGATAATCTCAGGTACGAAGGATTCTAATGACACGACTATCATGAGATTTAATCATGACAACAGACCATATCATAAATCTCATAAGTAGGTCAAGTCCAGTACTTGTTCTCTAGCAAGTACCCATAAGTGTAATGTGCATCTCCATGCATATAATCATCTCCATGATTATCCATTACCAACTTATACTAGTTGTTCACAACAACTAGGGACGCAGTTCAATATAATAAACATGTAAACATATAATGAACCAAATAATCTTTCTCTATAATAAACGATAAAGATGATACATAACGGTTTTGAGTTAAACATAACTAAAGCCTAGAGCATTACACCAACAATCTCCCACTTGCACTAGGCTCCATTTATGTATCGAATACCCATGAACCTAACATGACCATCATGCTTCTGCCTGTGCGAGGGTCTTTGTAAGTGAATCTCCAATGTCATCATCGGATGATACTTTGCATATCTCAACGTCTTCTCATTCTAATGAATTTTTGAAAAACGTCTAAGTATGTGTTTGGATCGCTATTATGACCTTGGTTCCATTGTTTGCACAAATGGCACCACAATTGTCATAACAAAAGTCCACCGATTAGTGATACTTGGAACATTTCCAAAACACTAATGAACTTTTGATCCAAACAGCCTCTTTAGCTACATCATATGTTGCTAAAATTTGGCCTTAGTTGTAGAACCGGCTACGATTTTCTGCTTGGAACTCTTCCAACAAAATCGCACCTCTAATAAGCATAAACACAAATCCTAATTGCGATTTTAAATTAACTTTGTCAGTTTGGAAGCTAGCATATATGTAACCATTACAACAAGATTTAACTTTCAATCTTTCAAATATCAAGAACGTATCCTTAGTTCTTCTTAAGTACTTAAGGATCATCTTGACTGCCATCCAATGGTTCACATCAGGATCAGATCGGTATCGACTCGTCATGCTTAGAGCATACAAGACGTCAGGTCTAGTACAAATCATGGCATACATGACAGAACCAAATGCCGGAGCATATGGAACTTCATTCATTCCCTTTTGCTCACCAGTTGTCATAAGACAATGAGTATTTGCTAAGAGAAATACCATGACCCATTGACAAGTTACTTTTCTTAGACTCTTCTAAGAACCTTGTCAATGTAAGTATTTTGACTCAAACCAATTTATCCTTTTAGGTCTATCTCTATAGATCTTGATGCCAAGGATGTAAGCGGCTTCACCCATATCTTTCATTGAGAAACCTTTCTTTGACTAAGACTTGACAGTCTTAAGTGTCGGAACTTCGTTTTTCCAATGGGTAAGATATCATTGTAATAAGACAATAGAAATAATATTACGCTCCCACTAAATTTCATGCATACACAAGGTTCATCTTCATACTTGATGAAGTCAAACTCTTTGACCGATTCATCAAAATGAAGATTCCAATTCCTCGAAGCATGCTTCAATCCATCTTATGCATCTTTGCAACATGCATACTTTATTAGAATTTCTTGGATTGACAAAACTTCGGGTTGTGTACTATACACATCCTTAAGAATATTTCCATTTTAAGAAAGTTGTTTGACATCCATTTGTCATATCACATAATCACAATATGCGATAATGGCAATTGAAACTCTAATAGACTTCGGCATTGTAATGGGCAGAAAGGTTTCAACATAGTCAATACTATGAATTTGCCTAAATCCCTTTGCTAAAATCCTTAGTCATGAAAGTATACACCTTCCATCCATGTCGGTCTTGAAGACCTACTTGCACCCTTTAGTTTTTACACCTTCAGGTAGCTCAATCAAGTTCCAAACTTGATCATCAAATATGGATTGTAATTCGGACTCCATGGTTCCTAACCATTTACCCAAATTCGGAGTGGACATCGCCTCAAGATAGGAAGTAGGATCGTCATTCTCAATGACTTCCACTTTATTACTTTTCGATATGAAAAATCAATATTTCTTGAGTTCGGATCGTAACCTATCCGATCTACGATGGACTTGTGCATCTTGAACCGGTTCCACAACTCCTTGTGAACTTGGTTCCGTCTCTGCTCTTGGTTCCATGTCATTTTCAGGTTCTTGAACTTCTTCAAGATTAATTTTACTCCCACTAGATTCTTTATTGAGAAACTATTTCTCAAGAAACGAATCATACAGAGCAACAAATATTTTGTTCTCTTTGCGGTTGCAAAATTAATATCCGAAAATAACCATGTCAGATTTAGGTGCTAACTTATCAGAGACAAGTCTCTTCATATAAGTTTTGCAAACCCAAATCTTCATGAAAGACAAACTAAGTTTTCTTCCATGCCACATCTCATGTGGGGCCTTAGGAACCGATTTAGTAGGGACTCAATTCAGTGTAACCATATCATTTCTAATGCATATCCTCAAAAGAAAATAGGAAAGTCAACTTGACACATCATCGAATGAACCATGTCCTACAAGGTTCAATTCCTCCTCTCAGACACACCATTTACAGTGGTGTTCCGTGTGGAGTAAACTTTGAAACAATTTCACAATTTTGAGATGATTGTCAAACCCTTGGCTCAAATATTCACCACCTCGGTCTAACTGAAGTACTTAATAGTTTTGCCAAGTTTTTTTGTACTTAATCTTGAAATGTTCGAAACATCTCAAACGATTCACCTTTGGACTTCATCAGATAGACATAGCCATATCTAGATAAGTCGCCGGTGAATGTGATGGAATACCGAAATCCTCCCCTAGCAATGCTGTTTAATAGTCCACATATATCTCATGTATAAGAACCAATAAGTCACTAGCCCTCCCACTATTTTTAGTATAGGGTGGTTTGGTCAATAATCCCAATAAACAAGATTCACATTCCTCAAATGATTCAAAATCATATGAGTCTAAAAGTCCATGTTAATGGAGTTTAGATATATGTTTCTTATTTATTTGACCAAATCGGCAATGCCATATGAACGTGTTGTTCATATTATTCGGTTTAGATTTCTCAGTTATATTATAGATATCTTCAATATTATTTTGTTTCTTAACATCAAGGATATGAAGACCATTCAATGACATATGCAATACAATAAGGCATATCATTAAATGAATATAAAACTTCTTATTCTCAATAAGAAAATTATATCCTTCATCATCCATATGAGAAACGGAAATAATACTCCTACTCAAATCCGGAACGTAGTCACACTTGTTCACGACAAGTACTAGTCCACAAGGTAAAGTGACTTCATAAGTCCCTATGGTTAATGTAGCAACTCTTGCTCCATTCTCACGCATAGGTTTAATTCACTTTCTTTGAGTAGCTTTCTATTCTATGTTCCTTGCACATTTGAACAAATGTGGGATCCAATCCGGTATCATATACCCAAGAACAAGAAGTCGAAAGGAAGATATCTATCATATAGATACCTGAAGTAATAGCAATCATATTGCCCTTCTTCACCTTTTAGGCCTTCCTAATAAGCCTTGCAACTTTGCTTCCAATGAAAATCTCATTGCAATGGTAGCAAACTGCATCCTTTTGGGACACTTTGGGTTTAGCCTCTTCGGCTTTGGCAACTTTTGCCCTAGGTTTAGCAACCTTTTCTTTACCTTCTTTGTCTTTCCTTTATGAACCCCTTTCTTGTGTTAACTATTAACACACTTGCGGATTGCTCCTTTTGCATCTCATGCATTAAGAGCCTTCACCACAACATACATCTTTTGCCTAGCTTGCACTTGGAACATTTCCTTTATGCGTTGTGCTAGAACAAAATTATCTTTCCATGTGTTCAAGGTTCTTCATAAGATCCTTTAAGCATGGTGGCAAGTATTAGGCAAGCAATATCATTAGAATCATCACATGTTTCTAATGTTGCTTCTTATTTGCCCTTTGCAACATTAGCAGTGGGTTCAGCAGGAACTGATTCGTCAAGAACGTACAACTTTTGCTTAAGAACTATTCTTTAAGCTTCTGATCCAATCAGAATAGTCAGTACCTTTCTTTTCGAACTTTGTCTTTTTCAAGGACGAATCGCAATTTATTGTGTAATGCTATTTCTACAACAAAATATGCAAACTATATGAACACATATCAATATCAACACATTTACCATCTAAGAGCAAATCATGTATTTCACAAATACTCCCACTAAATTATACACCTTCTAATACAAGCATGTATCATATAATTATAGTGGGCTAAGATCCATATTTCACTTAATTCCGGTTTAACTGAGCTAATGCCCGAAATCAAGCTATTTAGGTAGAAACATCAATCATATCTCTATATGACTCTTAGATCTTTTATGAGATTTCCTTAGACATCATATGTCAAAAACATGTTTTAAATCTCATCTATGCCTTGGGTCAAATCTCATTTGAAAGCATCAATTAAGTCAAAACTTTTTTCAAACGTATGAGACACGGAACGATGCACCTGACTATGGCCAAAACTACATCAACCATAATCTCATCTTGCTCACAAATTAAGATATAAGATGCACCCAACTTTGGCTGAAACTACATCAAATACCCTAAAATTTCACAAGTGTTCTAATCAAGGAATGGCATAAGACTTAAATATTTAGAAGGTTTTACATATAACAAACATCGCATGGTTGTATATGAAACTTATGTGTACATCATCATGAACATGGGATTTTCACATAAAATCCTACTTTAGGATCATACTAATAATCATGCAATAAATAACAATTATTAACTACATAATTATTCCATTCTCAAAATGAACGGATTCAAATAATCATGTTAATCATATTAAAACGAACATCAAATCCTAAACAAACAATTTGTTTCAATTTTTGAGAATTTACCAATCTACTTTAATCACATTAAATAGATCAATATCCCATGTAAAAGACTAATCATATTAATCAATTATTAATCATAATAATAGTATATCATATATACTTGTTTTTCTCAAAAATAACACACATAACATCATAGATCTATTTCACATATAGCATGTAAGGCATTTAATCATATTAAATCTAGCATGCCAATTTTAACCTAATCATGATAAGACGCGGCTCTGATACCACTGTTGGGTTTTGGGGTTACAAACGCAGCGGAAGACTTAGAAATAATAACAAAACCCTAGCCCTATGATCCGTCTAACATGAATAGTTAAAACCATGAAATAGAATTTACATACCTTAATGCGATTATGTTGATCTTTCAAAACGGATCTTGGATTCAAATCTTATTTGAATCAATGAACAACCTTCGAATCTTTGAACCGTTGATGAAGCTTGGATCTTCTCCTTCCATGTTCTACCTTGGTGAGAAATCAACAATGGAGTTTTCAAGCTTTAGGAAGTAAAGCAACCTCCCTCTAATGGTGATCCACACGCGAACGAACCACAAAGGCTTCTTGTTGGATTGCTAGATGATCCTTCCGATTATTGAAACGATTTCAATAATCAATGGCAAAAACTATGGAATTTACTTGGAGTAATTTTGATCTTTGATTCATAATCTAGATCTCTATTTTGGTGTTTCATAAACCCCAAAATAATATGTCATGGACTAGGTGTAAAAATTGGCTGCAAAAAGGATGTATTTATATCATATATAACTCCCCTAACAATTAGGGTAGAATCCTAGTTGAAACCAAAACCTTTGGTGCCAAGGAATAAGCGTACGGACTGTTTCAGGGCATTGGCACGAGTCGTGCCCAAGAGCACGAGTCGTGCCCTAGCCTAAAAACAGTCATACCACGATTCGTGACCAAGAAACAGTCGTACTGGATTTTGTCACGAGTCATTCCTTTCTTCACGAGTCGTTCCCATAGTCACGAGTCATGACCTTCTTCACGAGTCGTGATCACGAGTTGTGATCACGAGTCGTGCTCATGGTCACGAGTCGTGCCTGGCAAGTTTTGTCGCACGACTAAACGAGCCACCACTCCAATTTCAATTTTCAGCCAGAATGAAATTCGCTCTTTGTGTGTGACCCAAATATGAATTATATTTATGTTGGTAGTGAGTCGAAACATCGACCTCACAAGATATAAGTGGTATCTAGCAAACCATTATATCCACCCAATTAATATAAAATTAAAGCTTGATTCCTCGATAGATCCAATGTCACAATCCCTTTATCCATGATGTCCAATTGAACATGAGTCATGGTCTATGTTAACTCATTCCGTTCAATGCTTTCTCGATTTCGAATATGTTGATAATACAAATGCATTTGATCTCTATCAAATCATTTGAGTATGGCCATACATTTCATCAACATTATTCATCGAGGGGCCCAAGCAAACATCTCTCTTCATAAGAGGGACAAATCCCATCTTGACTTATCATTCTTCCCTACAAGAATCCAATCATGCTAACATAGCCCTTATTGCCATCCGACTAAAGATAGTGTTAGACTACATTAAACATAACGTTCATCATGTGGAAGACGATGATAATCTCAGGTACGAAGGATTCTAATGACACGACTATCATGAGATTTAATCATGACAACAGACCATGTCATAAATCTCATAAGTAGGTCAAGTCCAGTACTTGTTCTCTAGCAAGTACCCATAAGTGTAATGTGCATCTCCATGCATATAATCATCTCCATGATTATCCATTACCAACTTATACTAGTTGTTCACAACAACTAGGGACGCAGTTCAATATAATAAACATGTAAACATATAATGAACCAAATAATCTTTCTCTATAATAAACAATAAAGATGATACATAACGGTTTTGAGTTAAACATAACTAAAGCCTAGAGCATTACACCAACATTTTTGAAGTATTAAAAAAAAAGAAGAAACTATTCAATTAAATAAATACATTATATTAATTCTGAAAATTTAAAGTTTAATGAAATTTATAAACTAATTTCTTTCATAAATAATTTGGGTTTAATTTTATCATATATTAATTATATTAAAAATATTGTGTATTTATCATTTATATATTAACTGATTTGAATAAAACCTAACGGATAAAGGTATAAAATGGCTCATAAAAAATAAAAATAGATAATAGAAAAGTACAGTAGACTAATTAAAATATAACATTAATATATAACATTACAAAGAAGAAAAAAAAAAGACAAAAACAGACATAAAAAAAATACATAAAAACAGAAATTAAAACTTAGTTTAAACAACACTAGAACAACCATTGTTACCATATGAGCCTAAGGATGCCCCACCATCACAGCCACCGTCACCCTTATCAAAGGGTTTCTTCTTAAAATCATCTTTCTTGCAAAGAGGGGGATCAAGAGAACCAAAAAGCTCTAGGATATTCCTAAAGTATTCAGCTAAAGCTCTGTGCTCTCCCCTAGATGCATTAGAGAAATTAGATGAACGGCTAGCATCAACAGCATGACGTAAGAGTGAGTTGTGACCCATACGTCGAACCTTACGTCCGGTGCAAGGCTTCAATGGGCAAACATAGGACATTTTTGAGGAATAAGAGTTATAGTTAGGTATACGAATGGCTCCAAAGTGAAGTTTATTAGTGCATTCTGTAAATGCATGATTCTGCTCCTCCGTATCAGAATCAACTTCATCTGAAGAGGAACCATGTTCATCACCCATTTTTTTATCTAACTAACTGAAGGTCTATAGAAGGTATTTTAAAATCAGCAAGTATACATATATATACCCAAAATAAAACCACAACAACATTTAAGACAATTGATTAATTATCAACAACCTGTGCTAGGGAAATGGAATACATTAATGACAAATAAACATTAACTACACTCATAGCATTAGTAGAGTTTTAATGAGAAGATATCAGTCATAATGATTTGGATATCATCTTGGACACTTAAATATTTAATAAACTTGTAAACATAGTGGAGTTCTATAGCAGCCTTTCCTATAAGCCATTAAGACAATTTTACTGCAATTAACTACACTTCTACCATTAGCGGAGTTTTTATAATTTCTATAACTATCAAACACTAAGTTAATATACATAAGTAAATGTAAATCAATATTGTAATTAAAATTTTAGTGAAAATGTTCCATTATTATCTTCTAAATATATTTGTGTAAATGGAAAATGTCGTATGTTACTAATTGAGGTTTAAGCACTTACTTAAACATAAAAAATCAAACCATTATGTTAATCAAAGTACTTTTTTGAAAGTTTTGATAAAAATGAAAAACAGATATAGAAACCAATAAATTAAAATTGGAATTTCTCTAAAATCTTACTTCTGGCAAACCATGGCAGATTATGAGAACCAATAAAAGGGACAATAAGAGAGGAACTACAGTAATAAAGGAATAAGAAAGAAACAATATGGAGATACTTCAAAACAATAATTAATTTAAGTTTAAATACAATATAAATGTACATACCTGTAGGATCATTTTCAGACTTTCTCTTCTTCCATATTATCTTTGACTTTGTAATCTTCATTGTTCCTACAATGATTTAAGCAGTTTTTCTTTTGTAAGATAATAGATTTTGAAGACTGATTGGAATAAAGTAAAAAAAAACTTCTGAAATGTGATAGACACTTATATACAGAATAGTCTTATAATGACATTAATTATGTTAGAAGAATTCAAAGAGTCAAGTAATTACACTAAGTGATTATTATTATGGAAAGGAGGTAGTAACAGTGGTGGACAATTATCATTGTAGATAGGGAGCATGTTTTTTTCTTTAAACTTTATTATAAGTGTGGTTGTCATGAAATTTTCTACTAAAAGTTAGTCTTAAATCTTTTATACAAAGGAAATTAGGTTTCATTTTCAAATGCTATATCTATAGTGAATAGTAGTAACCTGTTGGGTAAACACATACAAGATTCATTTGTGAAAATGAAATAAGAAATTATTTTAATAGTAGTAACCTGTTGGATAAACACATACAAGGTTCATTTGTGAAAATGAAATAAGAAATTATTTTTGATACTTATATTATCTTGGATACAATATTTTGTGTTAAGATATACTGTTTTAATAAACATTAATTTCTTCGTAAGATGATTGGAGTCATGACTTTAGTTTTCGTACAGGACAAATTGACATTGCCAAACGTTGACGGTGAAGACAAGTCAGATGTCGAAAATTAATGATTTTAAGACGGCGTACATGAAAAGAAGGTATTTTAATAGCCTCATTCTAACTTAGATTATCTGTAACTTATTTTATATGACATAAAGAGTATAGATAATGTTTTTGAGTACTAATTTGCCTTATTCTAACAATAAGTTTAATTATCCATTATGATTTTCAAGTAATGCAGGTAATTTTGGTATGGAGGCCTTCCAGAGGCGTCTTATCTAGATGACGAGTTAGTTTCTCTAATCTATCTTCCATTCTCTTCATTTAAATTAGATGCTTTAGATTGTTATTTTTGAGAATGAATTGAATCTGTTTTGCTTAAAAGCTTGATCAAGGATTTGATGTTCGGGTATTTTTATGTGAAATGAATAAATTGGCTAATTTTATTGAGATTTTAACATGATTGATTTAAGTTGCTCACATTTTGGTCTGAGAAAACTGATAAAAACTAATTATGATTTTATTTTTGTCTTACAATTTTTTATTATGTTTGGTTGTGTAGTGTATGATTTTGAAAAGAAGTGTGATATTAAAAGACACAACTTTTATATATGATGAACCAATAATAATTTTTTTTTAAAAAAACAACAATAAGTACCATTTTTATTATTAGTTTTACATTATGCAAGATATACATTGCCATAGAATGAGTAGAAATCAGTTTAATGAAAAGACAAAATACTTTACCTTCAAAAATAGAAAAAAAATTCATTGGAAAATAAGACAACCAATATTTTAAGCAAAATAAAACAATTATTCATAAAATAAGTTTTCAAGGAAAATGAGAATAAAAAATTCTGTCACTCAAAACTTAATTCCCCAAATAGCATACCAAGGAAGAAAATAGAAAGTGAAAAAACAGTTTGCCATATGAAGACAAGAAATAAGTTTTACAAAGACAGAAAAAAATAATAGTTCAAAATGCCAACATAAAAACACAAAATAAACACCACAACCAATAATTATGACCAAAAATTTAAAAATTGTTAAAAAGTAAATGTTCCCACCACAATAATCATATATCAACTGTTAAAAATTGAGTCATTCTCAATCTTTATCTCCTTGCTGAAATGAATCAAATCCTTGTTCCTGGATCCACAATCAACTGTTAATGAGATTGGAGCTGTGTCTTCAAATGACAAAAATAATCTCTTGAAACCAACAGCTTCTGGAGTCTCATCATCATTACCACCACAATAATCATATATCAAAATTAGAAAATCAATACAAGTAAGAAAAAAAGGAAAATTTGTTAATGAAAAATAAAATAAACACATAGTCAAGTATCATACCTAAATAACTTTCAAAAACAATGATAGTTTAAAATGCCAACAAAATAAAACCCAAAAGAAACACAAAAACAACCAATTCTGACCAAAAGAAAACAATTGTTCCAAATTAAAAGATCCCAGCCAATTGTAAACCAAAAAATAAATCAGTAAAAGAGTCAGTCTTTCTCAATCTTTATCTCTTTCGATAAATGAATGCCATCCTTGTTGCTTGATCCACCATCACCTGTTAATGAGCTGGTAGCTGTGTCTTCAAATGACAAAAATCTTCTCTTCAAACCAACAGGTTCTGGAGTCTTCTCATCATTATCACCACAAGAATCATCTATCTAAATTAAAAAATTGATAAAAGTAAGAAAAAAGAAAAATTTGTTAATGAAAAAAAAAAGATAACTTAGTCAAGGTTCATACCTCAATAACTTCTTCACCAGCCTCCTTAATAGCTGCCAAAACATCAATCCTCTACAAAAGAGTGTCACAAAATGAATAAAAAAAATAATTCCAAGTGCATTTGAAAGGGTATTTAAAAACATAACACAAACCTTTTTTACTTTAATTTTTTCATGAATATATTTCTCAACCAAAGATTTCCCTTGATAGCAAGTACCAGAAAAAAATGTTGATCTTTACCACTTAAATTTACATCCCTTAAATGAACCTTGAAAATAGCAGTTTTTCCTACTATGACAATGATTTCATCTGGACAATGTGGTAAACTATATTGTTTTTTCCACTATCTGTAATCTGAAAGAAAGAAAAATAAGTGAAAATCAAATTAGATAAAAGATTAAATAAATAAATTTAATTTAATAAAATAAAATAAATTTCATTTTAAATACCTTAATATAGTGGTCTTTTAGCTCCAAGGCTGATTGACCAACCAATGTTTCACAGCAACTATCGCATAGCATGAATTTCGATGTCTCATCACCATAGTGAACATTGACCTTCACTTTATATCTTGGAATTGCCTTGGTTATAGTTTTGTTACAACCCTTGCAAAAATAACCACTTTCTACACAATCCAATTTGTGCATACACACCTTACAACTGATAAAAGACCAGCAACCATCAACAAACACTTCAGAAATTTGACCTATCACCCAATAGTATCCCTCCTTCAAAATATGAAAACAAATGAATGAAGATATTATTTCCTTTAAACATGAACAGGAAACAGAAATATAAAAGGGAAATGTTTAAAAAAAAACCTCCTTGCATTCCAAAAGATCAGCAACAGTCAACACATTAGCCAAACCACTTTCAAGTTCATCATAACTGGAATAAGCATTAGATGACTCAATTTGACTAATCTTATGAGAAGTTCCAGATTCAAGCACAAACAACCTATCAAATTTGGAAGAGAAAATATATTAGCATATAAATAGTAAATTTCAAAAGGAAAATACAAAAATAATCAATGAACAAATTTACTACATTTTCAGTTCATCAATCTCTGGAACAATAGAATCAACATATAGTTTAGTAGCAAAAAATGCATTTGAGACTGTAATTTTACCTAAAATCCAAAAATGGTAGTTAGTTATCTTAAAATGAAAATGAATGATGAGAAAATAAATATAGAACAATATGGTATAAACTACATTACCATCATAATTTTTTGGTTTACACAACTGAATCAAAACAACCAAAGGAGAATCACCACAAGTCTCAATCAGTCTAAACATTTCATCAGCATAATCACCACAAAGAGTACAACTTAAAGTGTTGTTCCTGGAAAAACAATTGTCAATAAAGCAATAAATAAAATACAAATAGTACTTCAAATATGTGAAATATAAATACTTCAAATGAAATAAGTAATTACCCAATGTCCTTCAATTTCACTTCTATTAACTTTTCACCTGGACTTGTACATTGCTTGTGAATATGTTTCACTTTACTTTTTCTGACCAATCTCCCAACAACATCTAAAATAATCAAGGATTCATTAAAAAAATTATTGTAAAAAAAAATAAGGAAACTGGATGAAAATTAGTTAGATTGAGAAATATAAATACCTATCAAGCCACATTCATCAACATCAGTTAAAGCTAGTACATCTGGAAAAGACATTAGGGAAAAAATCTTTTTTGGAAAACTTACGCCCGTGACTGAGTAAATCTCAGTACTGTCAAAGAAGATTATTTTCAGTGGATGTTCAGTGATTCGATACTTTCCCCTGTTTTCAACTACACTGAAATTAGAAATGAAATATACTGCAGATTCATTCATTTTAGGATCATATTTAAGCATAAACATTTTGGGAATTGATGCTTGAATCCTTGCACCCTGAAATATAGAAATAAATGTTTCATAAGCTGATGTACAAAGAATGTCTTCTTCCTACTGAGACTAAATCTTTTAAAATAAAATTTGTGTGGCTTACCTCTGAATCCACAAGTACTAACTCGAAACTTTCAGGTATCTTTACACCTTCTCTTACCTGAACTTTGTATTTTCTAGCTACACGAATGTTGATAACCTAGTCAGATCTTCCCCTTCGAAGGTCTTTTAATAGTGATGCAGGAACAGACATTGTTGAATGTAGCTGTAGGAAGAACAAAGAAGTATGCAGCTAAATAAAGATGAATGGAGGAGCACAGAGAGAAGAAAAAGAAGAAGAGAAAAGAACGAATTTCAAATGATATTGTAAATCTATTTATATGTCATGTTGTAAAACGTTTGAAATTCATTTATTTTTTCCATATTTTAATTGTTTATTGCCTTGGACTGTATAATTAATTAACGAACTGTAAGTAAATTTTTGTCTTCTTTCATTTTCGTAGGATATTTAATAAGTTTGTAATTATTGGTTGCTGTCAATAAGTAGAAAATAACTTAAATGTTCATTACAAAATCGATAAAGCATGCAGGCTAAATTAATGGCGAATTCAGTTTAGTAATAATTAGACAGATTAGGAATACGAAGCATTATTGTTTCTATATTTAGATGATAGTTTTCCCGCTCATTTTGCTGTTTTAGGAAAGAGGGCCTAATCACTTCAGCCATTATATAGTTATTGATTAGGCGGCAATCTAAATATTTTTATCTTCATTACGTATGACTAGTGCTACATCCATGCGTTAAACACGATAGCAAAAAACTATTCCAAAGAAAGTTAAAATTTTAAGCGATTATTTGTATAAAAATTATAGACGAATATAAATAATACAATTGTTAAGACAATATTTTTTTCATAAATTAACGATAATGTTAATGAATTAATATTACAAATTTTGGAAATTTTCCTAAATAAAAGCGCATCAAAACTGTTTTTTATATAGACATGTAATATATTTTGTTAAGATACAAGATATAAAAGAGCAAGATAGAAGAAATATGACTCTTTTTTTGACATAGAAGAAATATGACTAAAAAAATAATCATAAAATCATGTCTATACTACATACTAGCAACAAACCCGTGCGATGCACGGCGATTATATATAGCCATGCATGTATTGAAATAGTAAATCGAAAGATCAAAGTATGAATACTACTTAAACATTTCGAAATACTTCCTGAAACAAAATATTCGTAGTAGATTTAGCACTTGAAGAACTATCATCTCCACCGACAACAGTTTTTTCACCAAATAGTATTTCACTTCTACTCGAATCAATACTTTTCAAGATATATTTCAATAAAAAATAAAGAAAATTCACATAGTAGGCTATTCTCTCCGAAAGTATGCATGCACACCTTTTTAAATCTCTAAAATGAATGTTCAATAATTTTTCAAATTTGCTATTTAATTAAGAGAAAATCTAATTTTTTTATATTTATTTTAAAATAGAGAGAGTAAAAATAAAGACTTGCTCGAAGAAATTGAATCTTATAAAATAGAATCACATATCACCTTTTATAATTTTCTAAAACATTTTTTCACTTTCTTTTTAACCAACCTTTTTCTCTCTCCCCTATACTAATTGGGTAATAGTAAGGACACAAAATAATTACAAAAATTTGCTTACAAAATCGTAAATGTAATAATTTTATTATTGTTTTTAATTAGAGTGTATTGAGTCCATTACAGATGCTATCATAAATATCATCAATTAATTTCGTTAGCAAGATTTTGTGGACAACTTTCAATCTGCCACCCAAAAATCCCAAATCAGCTTCAAATAAATTATCTTCACATTTAATGATACTTTTTACTTCCAACACAAAGAGAAATTTAACTTCTTCCTCATAGTCAGCCCATCACCCCTAAATTATGTCTATAAACTAAAAAATAGAGTCATGGCTCTATCCCCCCATTTAGTTTTCTCGGTTTATCGATTTTCACATTAAAAAGATCACTTTTTACTTTAAAATATTATTTATATTAGTAACCATTTAAAAAAATTAATGCACCATTTTAAAAATTATTATTCTATATTTAAATTTTATTTAATTTTATGATAACAAAATATTGAATGAAGTTACAAAATAAAAAAATGAAATACTCTATTTCTATAAAAAATATATATATCATCATAAATTCAAAAATAATGATCAAGTAATAAAAAAATTTAGTTTTTAAACAAAGTAGCTAAAAATCGTTAAAAAAACACAAAACAAAGTAGCTAAGTTCAAAGAATAAAAAAATAGCTTCCAATTTTAAGCCTAGAAATTCGCCAATTTTCAGAAATAAGTTCGTTTAATGAAATTTATAATTTTCAAAGTAAGAAGGTTTTTATTAAAAAAATGTGAAGGAAAATCTTTTGATAATATTATAAAATAGTTTCTTATTTCTTGAAAGATAATATTAGAAAACAGTTAAGGCAGACACTTATCAACATTTTAGTTGTATGACTTTTATTGAAATGAGCAGTTATCTTCTTACCTTTTTTCTCAATTAAATTATCTTTTGCTTCAAACAAATAAATAAATGAGTAAATCTCAATCATCTTATTTGCTTAAATTTGAAATCCTGAATATTTTTCTTTTATTTTTTCAATCATTCATATTTATTTTTTGAAAGTAAAATCCATATATTTTTTTTGAAAAAAGAAAGAATTATTATTTATAGTAGTAGCGGTATTTTTTTTTTAAAGCAAAATGAGATTTTCAACTATTAAGCCTAATAATCCGGATCTATAAGCCTACAAACATGCATTAATAATAATTACTATATAACATAATGAATTTATTTTTTAAATAAAAAGTACCCAATTTTTACCTCCAAAACTTTCCTTACCACCCCCTCGTCCCTCCCTATAGTCACCTATATTATCTCCACATTCTTCAATTTTTTATTTTTTTAAAAAACTAAAATCTTCTTCTTTTTTGACAAAAGTAAAATAAAAAAAAATGTCTAACTAATGATCATCTATCTCGAAAACATAAGATAAGTAGTTATAATCTAAATATATATTCGTAAATTTTAGACTAAAAGTGGAAAAAAATTAAATATTCACATCTAAATTTAAAAATTATCGTTAATACAAAAAAATGTTATTAATTAATAATTAGAAAACAATAAATTTAGTCTAAAATTTAAGAATATATATTTAGATTATAACTGTTTAATGAGTTTATTAGACTAAAAATGAGGTATTTTTTAATTTTTCTGAATTAAAAATAATAAATTTTAAAGCTCATTAAATAATTATTTTTTAAAGAAATAATTAAAAAATGTTCAAATATTGCAACCTAGTCTAGACACCTAGTGTTGATTAATTAATGAAAAAGAAAAAAAAATTGCACATTTCCAAAAGTTTTCAAAGAGTGTGAGTAGTATAGATCATTTTTTCACTTTTTCTCCACCCATGTTCCAAAACCATTTGCCAAAACCATTTGCTAAAACCATGTGTTGAATCAATTTCCATTTTTAGCCCCTTGATAGTGACATTTTTGGACTCCAACTTGCCAAATTTAGGAACAACTTTGCTTTAATATATTTATAGATTCGTATAAAAAGAGGATTGCATTATAGGAGAGAGAAACGTGGAGGGTCAATGAATTATCCGCTTTTTAAAAAAGTAATATTATTACTACTACCGTCATCCCAAAATAAATTACCTTTTCTGTTCTACAGTGAATGACATTTTTGTTCCAAAATAAATTATCTTTTTTGTTCTAAAGTGAATGACATTTTTTGTTCCAGAATGTGTTCCTAAATGATTTTTGTAAATTTATTTTTTCATATTTTTTTATACTTGCATAAAATATTTTTTTTTCAAATAATTATTACTTAAATTAAAATGATAAATAAACCTTAAATGAAAATTTGTCATTTTATGTGATACAGAGTGGATATCAGCAGATGATGTAGTAGAAACACATTTTTTGTAAGAACATGTTATTAAAAACTGTGTTAGTTGTTAGTTAGTGTTAATAATTAGGGCTCTACAATCACTATTTCTATTTGTATTATAAACTAGTGCTACACCCGTGCGTTAAATTCACGGTTAAAAAACTTGAACAAATAGCAGAAATTAAATAAAAGAGTTACTAAAAATATAAAAGTTAATTTAGAATATATGTTTTTAGGATTTAATGGCAAAAATGTATAATTTTTTTTTACTATCCACTATTTATTTATTTTTGGTACAAACTATTCACTTTTTAAACATCTAGTTTTGCAAGTATATAATAATTAGAGGTCTTTTTTTAAGTAAAGTAGCATCTAGGGACAGTTTTATTCACAAAAATGTCATTTATTTTGGGAAAAAAAATTGTTAATGCATGGAGGGAGTAGTACACTTTGACATATAGTTGAACAGTCAAAGTTGGTCAAGAACCACTTATGAGCATTCATGTTAAAGGAGTCGGCTTCTTCAACACCATCCATGTGATGGCGATATTCTGGACATATACAAGCACTTCCAGCATAGGCAGCATCCACGTGAAACCACATTCCGTTACTATGTGAATGATGTCAGGAATCATTCATTTAGATGTCAGGAATCATTCATTTTCAGAATCAATAATTATTCAGATATAAAGAAAATATAGCTGTCCCAAGTTCCATCAAGGCATTTGATTAACTGTATATTATTCAAATAATACAAGTTAATTTAAATTTCCATGAAAATTTCAATGATATATGTCACCTTAATGATCTTCCCAAGTGCAGCAAGAGGATCTACATCTGTTGATGATGTTATACCAACCTGTTATAGATAAGAAAATTAATTTTGTGAATTTCTATAAACAAAAATCTAAAGTTAGAGTTGTTTATGTTTCTTACCGTAGCACACAAGAAAAAGGGAATTAAACCGGAGGCAATGTCAAGTGAAATCGCTTCGATTAGTGATTTAGGAGAAAGAGCATATTGATCGCAGGCCTCTGCTTTCAGAAATCTACAGTTCTCTGGATAAATTCCTGCTATCTAAGACAAAAAATAATTTATAATATTAAGAGGCAAATGCAAACAAAAAGTGAGAATTGCAAAGTTAAAGAATACCTGGCAGGCCTTCTTTAAAGCAAAATGAGTTTGATCACCTGACTATGCATTACAGCTGAGAACCATCCTGAATATAGGGAATTGTAAGTGATGCATGACCTTTTATCTAACCAATATTTGACAGACCCATCAAACCCCTTGATGAGGGGTCCTCATCTAATCCTATAATGTCACACTTATCCAAAAGCAAATCTCAGATGATGAATAAGTTTGAGGAGCAACCAACCGCTGCCTGCTCAATAAAATATAACATTCTTGCTTAAAAGGTATACTCAACTATGGCAGGAAACTTGATCTACTATGTAACCATTCGAAATAAATATATCTCATCACAGGAAGGGGGGGGGGAATGACCTTTATGACAAGCATAATGTCATGTTAATGTTCTTTGCAAATCTCCAACATACTATGCATTTCGCAGGTTGATAACCCTTTTTGTGTTTCATTGACTAATTTCTCTCAATGCAAACTTCATTTATCTCTACCACAGAAATAACGCAAATGTGACCTACTTTTAACCACAATATGATTTCTATGTGGCTTGTGTATGACTATTATTGATATACATGTCAATTGACCTTATTAAACCGACAAAGAACAAGTATTAACTTCATCCGTCTTTATATATGCTCCACAATAAAATAACAAAACCATATGTTATGCATAGCACTTTTCATTCTACATTTTTCTATTGTCGTACTAAATAAAGAAGCTTAGGTAAGTAAGTTTCAGTCAACAGTCAAAGTACTTATTCATATCCACATAAGAAATATATATATCACACAAATATTGCTTGATATAACATAAACTTACCGGTTTTTATGAGGTTCAGAATACCCTCAGAGGTGAGATTGAGAGTTGGCTGTAAGATAGGACCAAGAACATAACCTGGATGTATAGTCACCGAATAAATCCCATTTTCTTTTGAAAATTTTGAACCAGCGTCCTCAGCCAAGGTTTTTGCAAGTGGATACCATGACTGATACATACCAAAACTATAATTAGTAAATACTGATACAATGTGATTCATGATTATTTTTGCCTCAACATCAGTTGCTGAAATCAAAATCACATGTAAACTCAGCAACCAAATACAACCCTTTTACACAATGATCAACAAATAATCAAACATAACACTACATGAGAATAACCAAATCAAACTATCCTGGAAATAAAAAGTTTATGAAGTAATCAAACACATGGTGATAAAGAGGACAACTGTCCACCATGAAAATACAAGAATAAGGTATAAAAAACAAGGCGGAACAAGGAAAAAGGAAAAAAGAACTAACAAAAATAATAAAGGAAAGCTTGCCAATCTCTCCACGTATTTGGAATAGTAACACCCTAGAAAAGTGGATTCTCATAGCTGAAATTACCCGGGATTTCGCGCGGGCGCGAAACGCGGTTGTCTTTCGCGGAGGGGTTGGTGTCTGAGACCTCGCTTCATGGGAAGGAAAATGAGGAGTCGCCACGCGGTTTTTGTATTTTGAGCCCAAATGTTGAGAACCGGCTATTGAAAATGGTGTCGTTTTTATTGGTAGCAAAAACTTAGGAAAAAGCTTTAAAAACGGGGGGTCATTTTTATTGGTAGCAAAAACGAGTAAAAAGCTTTGAGTACCAGAGATTGTTAGGTTCGGAGGTCACGTTACGTTTCGGGTAGAGTATTACGAGATCGCCCGAAACACCTCGCATGACGAGTCTTTCTACCTTTCTCGAAAATGTGTGTGTGTGTGTGTTTGTGTTTTTTGAAATGGGGGCTTGAATGACAAGCTTAATCTTGGTTTGAATGTCAAACGTTGATTAGGTGACTTTATTTGAAAAGACGAGCGTTTGAATGTCAAACGTCGGTTTTGAGTTTGAAATGAGCGTTTGCGTGGCAAACGTCGATTTTGAGACGGAAATGAGCGTTTGAATGTCAAACGTCGGTTTTGAGCTTGAAAAGGAGTTCGAAGGTCGAACTCCGGTTTTTTGAACCGGGCGTGTCATTGTTAACGATTTTTACGGGAAAAATGCGTATTAAATGTTTTGAAATGTCAAATGGCGGCTTTTAGTTTGAAGATGAGCGTTTGGAGGCCAAACGTCATGTCGCGCGTTTTGAAAGAGAGTTCGAAGGACGAACTCCGGTTTTGAACCGGACATTACATTGTTAACGATTTTTACGGGAAAAATGCGTATTAAATGATATGCGATCAACGAATCGGGTTGCGACTCGGACTTTGAAAAGTAAATACTATCACGATCCAAACGGGTCGGACTTGTAAATGACAGTATTTAAAGCAGTGTCAACGGAATCAAACGATTCGGAATCGTAAATGACGATCAACGAGGCCAATCGGCTCGGAATTGTAAATGACGATCAACGAGCCAAACGGCTCGGAATTGTAAATGACGATCAACGAGCCAAACGGCTCGGAATTGTAAATGACGATCAACGAGCCAAACGGCTCGGAATTGGTAAATGACAGAAAGTAAAGGGAACGGGGTCGGAACGCCGTTTTAACCCGTGATTACTTCTCTTACGGAAAGAGAAGAGGATCGAGGGGCTAAAACGTATCGGACCCCGTTAGACGGAGGCGTCTACATTTTGATAACGTTGTTCGAAACGGTTGTAGCGACTGGCACGTAAACCGAGACGAAACGAGAGATTTAGAGAGAGGGAGTTATACCTATGGCTAGGGTCGACTCCTTTGGCTCGGAAGGTGTGTACGGGACACGGAAAGTAGTTCGAAAGGTTGTTTCGAAGTGGTAAGGGGCGTATTTGATCGAAATACGAAGGTTTCACGCGAATCGAGACAAAACGGGAGCTCGGAAGGGGTGAAAATCAGTTTGGCCGTGGGGTAGAGTGATTTTGGGGTAAAAAAGTTCCTCCTTTTGGCTTTGACAGCCATTTCTATTTATAGGTGAAAATTGCAGTAGGAGTCCGGACGGACTTGGACTGAATTTCCAGGGTTTTGGGGTATTTTGGAATTCTGAGGGGCTTGCTGGCAATTTCAGAAAGTTTGCATTGACTGAATTCCAGGGGTATTTTGGTCTTTTCAGCTTGATTTGTGATTGAAAGGTGACGAGAGGGCTGTGGCATGCAGGACACGTGTCCTGTGACTCACCCTTTGCATGGGAGTTCGTTCCCCGGTCCCGATTTTGTCCGTTTTTAAAAATAACAGTCCGGAAAATGTCCGAAACGCCCCCGGAAAGTGCCGAAAAGTGCGTTTTTCAGGGAAAGCCATACTTTTACGTGAGATGACACGTGTTAAGTACGCTTCGACGTCGGGATGGACGGGGCAATCCCGGGACGTCTCGTTGGCACGGCAACGGGGAGTTTAACGAGTTCCGGTTAACCTGGAGCAGGCCAGTTAACGGATTTCGATTAACTTTCTGACGGATTTTGACGATCCGGATTTGGATACTTACAGTTAGCCCCTCAGCGATGTCTCCTCCGAAGGAGGTGGGGTCGTTGAAAAAGATAAGGATCCAAATCGGGATGCCTTACTTTGAAAGACCTGGGCGGTCAGCTGGCTGGACCCTTAGAGAAAGGATTCCTACGTATCCCGAGCGGGAATCAAGCCGATCGTAGTTCGAAGGTGCAAGGGCCGCGCGTGGGGACCTTGACCTGAGTGAGACTATTGGGAGGCGTCTAAACCTGGGATTTCTAAAAACTTCGAGGGCATGTGGCGCCTCAGACCAGAGTTGCTGGATCATACGAGGGCGTGTGGCGCCTCAAACCGGAGTTGCTGATACTGACGAGGGCGTGTGGCGCCTCAAACCGGAGATGCTAATACTGACGAGGGCGTGTGGCGCCTCAAACTGGAGTTGTTGGAGCTTACGAGGGCGTGTGGCGCCTCAAACCGGAGTTGCTGATACTGACGAGGGCGTGTGGCGCCTCAAACCAGAGCTGCGAGGATATGTTTATCCTGATATGAAGGCATTCATGCCTTGGGTACTGGGCTTATTGCTGCTGCCAGGTTTATCCTGCTGGGGATACGACGGTACTGATGAGAACGGTTGTGTTAAACTGGCGTTATTAACAACTCGGAAGGATCGACATTTCTTCTTTAAAATCCTGCTGGGGATGAGCATTCGGGCTTACCTTGATGGCCGAAGAGGGATTGTTGTGAGGCGTTCGTGCCTTGGGTTTCGGGCTTATTGCAGCTGCCGCTGAAATGGGACGATCGGGCTTACGACTGGCGGCCGGGGGAGTGAACGATGGTGAAAACCACTGGACATTTTAACGTCGGGAGACGGAAATGCAACTGGAATGTCCGGAGACATGATTGAGCGTTTGAATGTCAAACGTCAACTGGGAATATAATTTAACGTCTGGAGACGAAAATGTAACTGGAATGTCCGGAGACATGATTGAGCGTTTGAATGTCAAACGTCAACTGGGAATATAATTTAACGTCTGGAGACGGAAATGTAACTGGAATGTCCGGAGACATGATTGAGCGTTTGAATGTCAAACGTCAACTGGGAATATAATTTAACGTCTGGAGACGGAAATGTAACTGGAATGTCCGGAGACATGATTGAGCGTTTGAATGTCAAACGTCAACTGGGGATATAATTTAACGTCTGGAGACGAAAATGTAACTGGAATGTCCGGAGACATGATTGAGCGTTTGAATGTCAAACGTCAACTGGGATTATAATTTAACGTCTGGAGACGGAAATGTAACTGGAATGTCCGAGACATGATTGAGCGTTTGAACGTCAAACGTCAACTCGGGAATATAATTTAACGTCCGGAGACGGAAATGTAACTGGAATGTCCGAGACATGATTGAGCGCCAATGTCAAACATCAACTGGAGATATAATTTAACGTCTGGAGACGGAAATGTAACTGGAATGTCCGGAGACATGATTGAGTGTTTGAATGTCAAACGTCAACTGGGAATATAATTTAACGTCTGGAGACGGAAATGTAACTGGAATGTCCGGAGACATGATTGAGCGTTTGAATGTCAAACGCCAACTGGAGATATAATTTAACGTCTGGAGACGGAAATGTAACTGGAATGTCCGGAGACATGATTGAGCGTTTGAATGTCAAACGTCAACTGGGAATATAATTTAACGTCTGGAGACGGGCGTTAGTGAAAACTAACAGGGAATTTAACGTCTGGAGACGAGCGTTAGTGAAAACTAACTGAGAATTTAACGTCTGGAGACGGGCGTTAGTGAAAACTAACTGAGAATTTAACGTTCGAGACGAGCGTTAGTGAAAACTAACTCGAGAATTTAACTTCTGAGACGAGCGTTAGTGAAAACTAATCGGGAATTTAATGTTCTGGAGACGAGCGTTAGTGAAAACTAATCGGGAATTTAACGTGCTGAGACGGGCGTTAGTGAAAACTAACTGGGAATTTAACGTCTGGAGACGGGCGTTAGTGAAAACTAACTGAGAATTTAACGTCTGAAGACGGGCGTTAGTGAAAACTAACTGGGAATTTAACGTCTGGAGACGGGCGTTAGTGAAAACTAACTGGGAATTTAACGTCTGGAGACGAGCGTTAGTGAAAACTAACTGGGAATTTAACGTCTGGAGACGAGCGTTAGTGAAAACTAACTGAGAATTTAACTTCTGGAGACGGGCGTTAGTGAAAACTAACTGGGAATTTAACGTTTGGAGACGAGCGTTAGTGAAAACTAACTGGGGATTAATTTTACACTTTTTGGGGGCCAAAAGGAGTAAAATTGGAATTGCCAAGAAATGAGGGACTAAAATGGAAGGAATCTTTTTAAATTGCAGCAGGAGTCCGGCCGGACTTGGACTGAATTTGACCAGATTCAAATCAGCTCCAAGTCCGACGGGAACCAAACCATTTTCCCCATATTTTCCGACGAGAGAAAGAGAGAGGAGAGAAAAAATCCAACCCAAATTGCAAGGTTTGCTCGAATTTGTGGAGGAAAATCGCTATGGAAGGTGAAGGGGCACCGATGGGTCGTCATGGAAGGACCGATGACGAAAGAACGCGGTTGGTTCGGACCATTCGAACCATTGTTCATCCATTGAATCCGGCGGAGTTTTACCCGGCTAGGGATAGACACAACTCCAAGGGAGGGATCGAAAGACAAGTAAGCTTCCTACAAATTCCATTAATTTTAAGAATGTGCATTCTTTAAATGTTAGAAATTTGTTTAGGAATTTACTTAGGGATTTTGGTGCTTGAATTGGGGCTTTTGAATTTGCCATGAATCGTTGTCGAAATTGACTAGGATGTAGTTCAATTGACATCATGGGTAGATGACATAAAAATTTTGGTTGCAAAATTCCATGTCTAGATGCATTTTCCAAAATTAAAGTAGCTTTAATTCGGGACGGAGTAAATTTTCGAAATGTTCGAAAGGATTTGAAAGTTCCGGTTTCGACGGAGTTTTCGAAGTGCTTTGAAAGTTCCGGATTCGACGGAGTTTTCGAAATGCTTTGAAAGTTCCGGATTCGACGGAGTTTTCAAAATGCTTTGAAAGTTCCGGATTCGACGGAGTTTTCGGAGTGCTTGGAAAGTTCCGGATTCGACGGAGTTTTCTAAATGATGGAGATATATGTTAGGAAATGAATGAGAACCGTATCTGCATTGCATCCTTTTGACATGCGTTCGTGCATTTGTTGACGTTGCTTCTGTCTTGTTTGCCTGCAGGGGACAGGGGAGGTTGATACTCACAACCAGAAGAGTCGGGGTGCCTTTGAGGCGGTGAGAGCATTGTGGGGGATTATCCCGGACGTGGCTCGAGAGGGAGAGAGGAGTCCACGGCAGCTGGTGCTTGACTCCGGATTGGCTGGGTTCATCAGTGTAGTGGCTGCGATATCTGATACGCCGAGGGCCAGGTCCATGTATGTAGCTCTGAGCGAGTATTGGTGGGATACGACCCACACTTTCCATTTCAGATGGGGGGAGGCGACGGTGACTCCCACGGATTTTGCCGCTATCACTGGGTTGCCGACTTATGGCAACACGCTGGTGTGGGTTGACAGTTATACCCCGGAGCAGTTGTCTGGGCTGCTGGGTCTTGATATCACCGATGCCAGGGGCTTAGGCATTCGGTACAGGCCGATGGAGAGGCATCAGGAGGCGGGTGTCGCCGCTTATTTGGCCGGATCCTCGAGGATGACCGCGGAGCGCCCGGCTCGAGGGTTCCTTTGGTTCGCGTTGTCGCCGACTTTGTTCCCGACTTCGACACATCCCGTCACTTCCTCCGCCGGGTCGCCGACAAATCCGGATGCCGTGATGGGGTTCGCGTGGGGAGGCCGGACCGGCCGAGCTCTACCATTCCCCGGATAGGTTCTCACTGGGGAGAGGAGCACTCCTTTAGCCGCTTCACGCCCGTCTTGGATGTAAGTTTACGTCTTTTTCTCTTCCTTGCCTCTTTTATGTACTCGTATGTATCTTCTTTGTAGCCGACATAACTTTCCATTTGCTTCAAGTGTGTCCGGGTGCTATGAGGTGTTCAAATTCACAGGATTAGGACATCAAGGAGGCGTATCGACCCCTGCTCCCCGCCATGCCGGTTTGGCGTAAGAAGGCGAAGAGGGCGGTCTCGTCGAGAGTTGGCACTCGAGTGTCATATGAGGAGGTGTCTCTGCATTGAACCGGGAGTTCTCCGAGAGGATCCGGCTGACATGGTGGAGTCGGTTCCACTATGGCGTGGTTCAGGTCGCTAGCGAGATGACGCGACGGAGGAGGCTCCTGGTGGGACTTCATTGCGAAGTTATGTATCTGGGGGAGCGGGTGACCCGTCAGCATGGCCCGGGGTCCACTCCATTGGTGCCGGTGGATCCTCCTATGTACATGCAGCATCCTCTGTCGATGCCGATGGATGAGTTGGAGAGGTATAGACAGGGCGTGTTCTATACCGAGTACATCATAGCGGGGGCCGACTATGATACTTTCTTGAGGATGAGGCTGAGGAGCCCACAGGTGCAGCATAGGGAGGACGAGGTTCCAGGACGTCCCCGAGATCTCCCGATCCCACGCGCTAGGCTGGCGTACGAGGGGCTGGACGGTTCGCACAGGCGACTTGTGATCCCGCTCCCGGCTGAGCCGAGACCATGATACAGGGCTGACCCCAATGCTTCGGTGAGCATCTTTTGATTTTTGCATTTGATAGTAGTATTCTGCAAATGTTGCATCTGTACTTTCTGTTCGTCTTTTGACGACCTTCCTGATTCGCAGGTATCTGGCCGTACGTACAACGAGGCTATGAGGCTGGTGGACGGGTGGTCCGCCTACGCTAGGAGGCTTGTGGAGTTCATGCGGTGCAGTTCCCGGAGGAGCGTGGACGTTGTAAGTACCCAAATCTGGCTCATGCCTTCCGGTTAATTTCCCCGGCAATTCCGGTAAATTTCTCGGTAACTCCCCGGACTTTCCTGGAGTTCCAGAACAATTCCGAAACTGTTCCAAATCATATAGGGACTGAAAGGAAAGCTTCCCAATTAAGAAACACGTTTTTCTTAATTTGGGAAAACTTCTAGAATGGCCACCTTGCATGATTCTAGAAACATGCTGAGTCACAAGGGATAATGCCGCACGGCTGCATTAGTCAAGGACCTATGGCCGCACGGCTTCATTGGTCTTATCCAGACTGCCTATAAATAGGGCCCTCCTCTACCCATTTTACATACGAAAAATACACACCACACTCCATATTCAGACTCAAGAACACTCCTCAATACTGCTGGGAATCCCAAGGGTTGAAGAAGCAAGCCAAGAAGCCTCCTCCCTCCTCCTTGAAGATCCCAAAGTTGGTCCTTCCATCTAAAACAACCCAAAGAAGAAGAGGCCACCATTGGTAACCTCTCACTCCCTAACCTTGCATTCTAATTACTCTATGTGAATTAAATTGCTCCTTGCATTCATATATTGTTATTATCTTTGCTTGGGACTTGGTAGTTAGTATTAAAGATCATATCTTTATCATACCCCCCTTCTTCCCCTTTGCATCCTTTGCATGAATTAGGCATCATTTGTCATTAAAAATGTAATTTTTATACTCAAAGGTGTATCATTTGCACCTAAAAACCCCCTTTTTACATAAAAATGTCATCTTTATGCATCATTTGCTCATAAAAATGCAATCTTTATATCAAAAATGCATCCTTTGCACATAAAATCCATTTTCATGCATCCTTTGCATTAAAGGTCATTCCTTCATCATAAAAATGCATCCTTTGCTTTTCAAAATGCAATCTTTATGCATCCTTTGCATATTAAATGCTAATTTCTTCATAAAAATGCATCCTTTGCATAAAAATCATGTCTTTACATTCAAAAATGCATCATTTGCAATAAAGATCACTTCTTTAAATCAAATGCATCCTTTGCAACCCAAAAATGTCATCTTTTCACTAAAAATGTCATTTTTACATGCATTCCCCCATGTCCCCATTAGCAACCTTGGAACGGACCGGTGTAAAGATCCTATCTTTACATCGTTTCTTCCATTAAAGGTTCCATAATCTCTTTAGAAAGGGATAACCTTGAACCCTATATCTCCGATTATCACTTAAGACGAGCATGAAGCATTCATATAAGCTCGATCGTCTTAAGGTGTAGGATTGATGGGCTAAGGACATTCCTTCCTAAAGAACCTCATTTTTGGACTATAAAAGATAGTCCTTCTCTCGATCACGCAAGTCCCGAGGTTAAAAATGGGATGATCACAAGTCCAAGATGAGGACGGAATCAAAATCCCGAATACATAAAATCCAAGAAATTCCGAGCGACAACCAATAAATGGTTTGTACGTCCGGAAGACAACTTGGGACATTCCCTCCCCTTTCATTCAAACACATGCACACAAGAAAGCACGCAAGCAAGCAAAATAAACGGAATCTAGTGAGACTTGCTACGGCAAGGCACCTTGGGTGAACGACGATCCGTTCTTCCCAAGGGGTAACTTAACCTCCGAACCCATAAATCCTTTTTTTCAAAGTTTTGAGGAAATCAAAATGGCGTGGCGACTCCGTTTTTCAAATTAAACCGGATGTCTTCAAACTCGCGTGAATCCAACACACAAAAATTTGGGCACACATTCACACGTGGCGACTCCGTTTTTCAAATTAAACCGGATGTCTTCAAACTCGCGTGAATCCAAAATTTGGGCACACATTCACAGTTTGGCGACTCTGCTGGGGACATCCCAAAGGAGAAAAGCATCCATTTTTAAATAAACGATACTTGGTATATAGGTGGAAACCACTAACCTTCCTGTATCGCTCCCTAACCCGGGGCTTGGGATAAACGGTGGTTTAACAATCCCACGTACCGGTATCACTTTTCGGAAAAAAAGTAAAAGAAAGCTTTTCCCTTTGAGCGGGTTAGACTCCCATCGCGGATTTCGTTTATTTTGCTTGCTTTCTTTGCCTTGCATTGCATCATTTGCATCTTGGAATTTGTGCATACTTTGAACGGGAAACAACCCGAAATAGCAAAAGAGTGGAACCTGGAAAATTGATCCATGCAGTCGTACGGCTCAATCCTCCTTGGATTCCGACCGGACGGCCTCAGTGGCAATTCCACCAGGAAAAATTATGGTTAATCCGGGCGCCCCGGCACTTGGGGCTACTCGGGCCCAAGACCTGATCGGGGCTCCTGTAAAAATTTACGTGCTTAACTGTTGCATTCTCCCCCGTCCCAAAAATCATTCCTTTAAAACACATTTATGAAAATCTCTGTTTTAACTCAAAAAGGAACATTTTTAGGAGACCGCACACTACGCGCACCATATATATCCTGTACACTTTGCACGCACGTCCCTTTAAACCCGGGGTGGTTGTTCAAACCGTGCAATGAAAGCCTTACGATGCTCCCGGGCGCGCACGGAATCACCCCAAACTCCCCATGGCAGCCAGTGTCGACCAATGCACAGTCCGTGTCACACGTTTCAAAAAAAACCGTGACTTTTGGTTGGTTTTTGGTCTAGTCCGTGTCATATAGCCCAGTTGCATATCCCCGTAAAGGTCAAGCCTTAGTCCATAACGGAAGTCAAGGTCCTTCGCTCAAGCGAAACTCTGCCAAAATTTCAACAAGGAAAAATTGGTAGAAACTTGACTCCGACATTGACTTTTGACCTTGACCTGCACGGAATGCGTAAGAGTCGAGACCGAGTCTTTGCCAAGAAAAGTCCAAAGATCTTTCGCTTAAGCGAAGCTCTGCCAAAATTCCGACAAGGAAAAAAATTGGCAAGATCTTGACCCGGCATTGACTTCGATCTTGACTCACGCCCGGCGTATGCAACGAAGTTCAATGTGACACTGCGTCATCCGGCTTTTACCGCCCGACCCATGCCTATTATCTTCTCGGACATTACCGAAAAGTCGAAACGTCAATCGCGCAAGCGAAATTCTGCCGAAATTCTATCAAGGCTGAAAGACGAGACTTTCCCGGTATTGCCTTGACTATAATTTGCATCGCTCATGCGTTAAAAGTTCCTATGACCCGCTAGACCCGTTAGGAGCGTTCTTCTCTCTCGGTCGGTGGGATCCGCGTGCCCTATAGGATCCTCGCCCGGGGCTGTCCACCCTGGGAGGTCGAAATACAGGTGGAATACGAGGGGCTTATAGACGTAGTGACGGAACCCACTGATCCAGGATCTAGAGTAGTTGCGAAAAAGAAGGGCAAATCCCCTTTTCCAACCAAATAGAAATTAATAAAAGACACTGTTTTAAGTAAACTGGAAGATTCCTAATTTGCATATTGCCTGAGCCTTCAAATTTCTAAACACCTACCCCGAGTCTAAACCTCTCCTATCCCTTTCCCGCAGCGAGAAAGAAGTGGGTGAGAACACCGGCCGCCGACTTGTTAGCGCAGTAATTCTCGCACGCCCGCCGAAATCCTCGCTTTATCACCCGTAGACTCGTAATGGCCGATTCGACAGAGAACAAGATCGGTTTGGGTAACCAGATGACTAGGGAAGAAGAGCTAGCCTATAACCAATGCCCTTCTCCAGTCACATATAATCCTTTGCCAAAGACTGTCCCTTTTCAGTCTTTTCCAGTATCCCAAGCCATCAGGGTCCCGACACCCTCTCCTCCTCAGATGAGACCTAGCTTCGCCACAGCTATCCCCGCAACGCAGCCTCTGCACTACCCTATGGGATTCGCTCCTTCTCCCCAGTATGGGCCTTCTCAGACAACTTCTAGGCCTCAGAATCAATCAAATGACCTTTTCAATCTATGCCCTTCCACAACAGATCTTCCACCCCCAACCTTGCCAACAGGATCCCACGAGGCTCCTTTTTCCTACTTCTGCAACTACGAGCCTAATTCCTATGCCTCTGGCCACCTCGTGGAAACACAGACTGTGCCAAGTTTACACTTACTTCCTTCCAAAGACCCCCAAGCCACGGTACCAGCCTACCACCGTGCCACCCACAAATTCTTCCACTCAAATCTCGACAAGCCCGCTTCGTAATCGAAAACGTCACCCGACCCCAACATGACTTGGTTGATGGAACAAGTTAAGTCCATGCAAGAGAAGTTTGGAGAACTCGAGCACCAAAAGGCAAAGATACCGTATCACCGATCCCAAAGAAAATTGTCCCTCTTCCTCCAAAATTCCGGATGCCCGAGATTGAAAAGTTCAATGGCACCGATTGTCCCCTGACTCACATTGAAAGCTACCTTCTTGCCATGAGAGCCAAGGATTGTACACATCAAGAAATGGCCGACCATTTTCGGCTTTCATTAAAGGGTTCAGCTTCTTAGATGGTTCCCGCATGTAAAATCGTAGGCCCGAGCCACCTGGGACCAGATTAAGGAAGCATTCCTGGAGAAGTATAAGGCCAACTTGAATTGGGAAACCAAAGCAGAATGACCTACAAGTGGACTCTACAACGCCCGGATGAGCCAAGAAGTGAATTCTACAGAGATGGAATTGGAAGCTTAGTGAAATGATGACCCCGCCGAATGAAGAGGAACAGATGGAGATCTTCCAATCTTGCTTGAAGCCTCAACTAAGGGTCCAAATTGGCAATTACTACTATCCCGACCTTCGGGCAATGGTAAATGCCTACCAAGTTTGAAAATGCCTTCAACATGGCCCCACCACGTGAGCACCAATTCCCACCGCTACAAAGCACCGCTTTCAAATGCCACAAACTGTCACTATAAAAGGAAAAGAAATGGTCGCGCCGTCAATTATATTCGTAATGAGAGGGTCGGGCAAAATTCAAGCCAAGTCGCCGCAAAGCCAAGACCTCGCTTCTATACCGCAGTAAGATTTCGTAATGCCACTAGAGAAGGTCTTTGACGGTTTGGTAGTTGAAGGACTCATCGACCTTTGGAAAACTGGAAACCCAAGAACCCCAAAGTGTCGGGATGGACGAAACCAAGCATTGCCACTTTCACAAATATCATGGGCATAACACCAATGATTGCACCTATCTCAAGTTCCCGATCTCTCGCCCGATTGAAGAAGGCAAGCCGGAGCCGCCTTGGGGTCCCAATGTGGTCAAGAATCCTCTTCCCGCTAACAATCAAGTCAACATGATCGAGTTCGGGAGACAAATGCGCCGCTTTGGAAATCCGGAGATCATAGACATCCCGAAATTCAATGTTCCCTATGCCGAATTACAGGAAAATGGAAAAATTTGATTAATGCCGCCGCCATGGAAGGACAAGCTTGGGCCCATAGTCGGAACCGATTTCGTTAATGTTGTCGTAGCTCGACCTCTCTTTATGATATCGAACCAAAGTGACCATGGTCAAGATTACGTAAGAAAGGCTCACTTATGAAGACTGCGAGTTTGAAGTAAAACAAGCTATGTTAATGAAAGTCTCTCCGAACCCTTCATCACCCATGATGAGCATAATGTGTTTGTAATGGCTCTTACTACTCCCGAAGATCGCTCCCGACCCCCGTTTGGGAAAAGGTGGAAAGAAGAGTGAACAGCCGTAAGACTTTTAGGATGAAGAAAGTTGTCTCTCGTATGCCGAAAGTACAACCGGTCCCACTACCCCGGAGGCACAGATGGATACAAATGATTCGGAAAGGAGATTGCTACAGATCGCCTGACATCCCCATGGGAATGGTGACAACAAAGGCGAATGATCCACAGTGGTGCACAACCAAATGAGAGCACCGACAAGACTACTACTCCCTGTGGCAACAAGCAGAAGGAGTGAGACCCCGGTCCAACCCTTGTCAAACACCCTCGAGTCAATAAGTAGTGTAGGGTCCAGAGTCAGTCGAGTCAGGAATCTTTGAATTCCAGTCCTCTGAGTCATCCGAAGGCCTCACGCCTAAAGACTATCAATATGTAATCGATGTCATCTTTCCCTTTGCTTTGAATGAAATGACAAATCTTTCTGATTATCCCCTTATTGCCAACTTAACAAACGATAAATTAACTCAAAACTTAACAATAGTTAATAATGAATCATTTGAACAAGATGCAAACACACTAAATGAACAATACATTAAAGAAATCTTTAAGCAAAAAGTTACGAAAAAGAGGAAAATCGGGCCCAAGCCGCCGAGGAGATTTTGACAAGTGTGAACTTGGGTACTATCGAGGAACCTAAAGAGACACAGATTGGAAACTTCTTCCAGGGGGTTGAACGGGACAATCGGTTAATCTCGCTCGTAGAATACATGGACGTCTTTGCGTGGTCGTACAAGGATATACCGGGGCTAGACAGTTCAATAGTAGAGCACGTAATCCCTCTAGCACCGCATGCTAAGCCGCAGCGTAAATTGAGGAAAATCAAGCCGAGTGGTCTCTACAGTCAAAGAAGAAATTGAGAAGATATCATGCGGTAGGATTCATCGTAGTCATCGAATATCCGACATGGTTGTCCAATATTGTGACCGTCACCAAGGCCAATGGGAAGGTGCGCCGTGTAGATTTCCGGGATCTCGAACAAGGCCAGCCCCAAAGATGATTACCCCTTGCCGAACATAGACATCCCGGTGGACTCCACCGCCAACTACGAAGTCAAATCCTTCGTTGATGGCTTCAGTGCTACAACCGCATCAAGATGGCCGAAGAAGACCAAGAAAAGACAGCCTTCACCACACCGGGGGGAACTTATCTGCTATACAAGTAATGCCATTTGGGCTCAAGAACGCCGGGCTACTTATCAAAGGGCAGCGACCGCGCTTTTCCATGACATGATCCACAAGGAGATTGAGGTCTACGTAGACGACATGATAATCCACTCCAAAGGTGAGGACGGAAAGCACTTTGTTGACCTGCGAAAGTTCTTTGAGAGGCAGAGACAACATTCCATGAGATTAAACCCTGCTACATGCACCTTCGGAGTGACAAGGGGAAAAGTGTTTGGGTATATGGTCACTGAGCGAGGTATCGAAGTCGACCCCGAAAGATCAAAGCCATTATGGACATGAGGCCACCTCGAACCTGCATTTAAGTCAAGAGCTTTATGGGGAAGTTGCAAGACATCGCCCGTTTCGTCAATCGCTGACCACTATGTGCGAGCCCATCTTCAAGCTCATGAAGAAGAATGTAGACACGTAATGGACCGAAGAATGCCAGATGCCTTTGACTGCATTAAGGCGTACTTAGTACATCCTCCTATGCTATGCCCCCGCATAGACGAAACCTCTTCGCTCTATCTCACCGTCACCGATACGGCATGGGGCTATGCTTGTTCAGAGAAGAAAGACTCTCGGATAGAAAACGCCATTTACTTTGTTAGCCGGAAGTCAGGAAGTGAGCTCAATTACTCAAAGCATGTGAAAAGACTTGTGCAGGCAGATCGGGTCTCGGTAGTCTGTAAGTCAAGCATTATATGCAAGCCCATCCAGTGAACTTGGTCTCAAAAATGCACCCCATCAAGTACATCTTCGATAAGCCTTCCCTCTCGATGCGTCTAGCAAAGTGGTCCTTCTTCTTAGCAGAGTACGACATCAATTATGTGACCGTAAAGGCCATCAAAGGTCAAGCATTGTCGACCACCGGCGAACTTCCCCAAGAATGAGGACAGAGGGCCCGAACCCCAATTCCTGCATGAAGGGATCTTAGTAGTTAAGCCTGAAAATCGATGGAAGCTTTTCTTTGATGGAGCTGCTAACAAAAGAGGAAATGGCGTAGGGATGCTACTGGTCGATCCGAAAGATGAGCATACACCCATAGCCCTCAAGTTGAACTTCCCTGCCACGAACAATGTCGCCGAGTATGAAGCTTGCATTGCTGGTTTGGAGGCTGCCCTAGAAAGGAATGTCAAGGAGCTCAAAGTTTATGGAGACTCACTCGATCATCAACCAGGTCTCCAACAAATGGAAGACTCATGGACCCTAATCTTCGCCGGTATCATGCCCATATGGAGGAGTTGACTGGACAGTTCAGAGAAGTGACTTTCCACTACTTGCCAAGGGAAAAGAACAGATTCGCAGATGCCCTCGCTACTTTAGCCTCACTGGTAGAGATTCCCGAGGGAAAAGCCATAAAACCCTTCAAAGTAGGTAGAAGAGAAGCCCCAGCTTTCTGTTGTGAAGTAGACCTGGGACCCGAGCCTATCAAGGAACCGGGGTACAATCAAATTTACCAGTTCCTCAAAGATGGAGAGTCAGCTTTCAAAGACGAAGAAGGTAGACCAAAAGAAGGTGTCAAAGCCAAGAGCTTGCAAGCCCTGAAAAGGTTGGCCTCCCATTATGTCATTCTAGGAGGCAACCTGTACAAGAAGCGGTATCAAGGACCACTCCTCTTATGCGTCACTCAAGAAAGAGCCAAAGAGTTGATGACTGAAGTCTACAATGGTCCCTGCGGTCCTCATATGAATGCTAGAGCCCTGATGCAAGTGATCCTCAGAATGGGTTACTACTGGATTTCTATGGAGACAGACTGTGTTCAGCATGTTCGAACGTGCGACAAGTACCAGCGGTTTGCCAACCTCAACCACCTCCCGCCTCATGACCTGTACTGCATGACGACTCCTTAGCCGTTTGCAACTTGGGGTATTGACGTGATAGGGAAGATAGCCCCGGTAGGAAGCAATGGGCATGAATTCGTGTTAGTGGCAGTCGACTACTTCACCAAGTGGATAGAGGCCAAGTCCTACAAGGTCCTCACTTTCAAGAAGGTGGCTCAATTTATCAAAGAAAACATAATGTGTAGATATGGGGTGCCTAATGAGATCATTTCTGATAATGGGTCACACTTTGAAGGGGACTGCGGTAGATTGCTGTCAGAGTTCAGGATCACTCGCCACAAGTCGTCCCCGCATGCACCTCGTACTAATGGAGCCGTGGAAGCCGCTAATATGACGCTCGAACGGATCATCCGGAAAATGGCCACCCGTGGTCGTGATTGGCCCAAAAGCCGCACCCGACACTCGGGGGCGTAACGTCTCGTCGAATGCCACAGGAGAAACTCCCTTTGCCCTAACTTACGGGATGGAAGCAGTGTTACCAGTGGAGTTGGAAATCCCGTCATTGAGGGTCCTCCTGGAAAACAGTGTCAACGAAGTAGAATGGCTACGTAGCCGGCATGATGAATTGGCCCTGCTCGACGAAAGAAGGCTTAAAGCCATGGAGCATACCCGAGCCTATCAGAGGCGAATGGCTAGAGCATTCGACAAAAAGGTCAAGGCCAGGGACATCAAAGAGGGTGACTTAGTGCCGAAAGTAAAGCCCCCTACCGTAGACAACCCCGGGAAAATGGGAACCCGTTTGGATCGGCCCGTATGTGGTGCGTAAGATACTATCGGGAGGAGCCATGAAACTTGCAGACCTGGACGGCAATCCCTTTGTCCACCCAGTCAACGGTGATAAGCTCCGAAGGTACTATGTCTAAGAGAAAAAAAAAGAAAAAAGAAAAAAAAATATTAGTGCAAAAAGAGTAATGCCCAGCTAGGCTGAAAACCCAAAAAGGGCGGTCAGGCAAAAAACAGGGTTGCACATATAAAAAAAAAGAAAAGAAAAAAAATATTAAGTGCAAAAAGAGTAATGCCCAGCTAGGCTGAAAACCCAAAAAGGGAGGTCTAGGCAAAAAACAGGGCTGCACATAAAAAAAGGTTCACCAGAATGAACTACGAAGACCTGAGCCCCTTAGTCTTTCTTGTAAAAGGGGAACGTAGGCAGCCATATATGGTTCGGTCTAAACAATAAAAAGGACAATTAAGTCTCCATGAAATGCGTCCTAAACAATAATAAAGGGTATTCTAGTTTTCATAAAATGAGCCCCAATCAATAAAGACATTTGAAATTTCCATGAGATTGTGTCTTGATTAATTTCTAAGACAATATTTCTTGTTCATTACAAATTAAAAACTTCTTGATGAGTTCAAGCACGGTCTACTCTTGACTCTGCTAACCTGCTACAAAGATCTAAAATACAATAAAATGCCTAATAAAACTACTGTGTTTGCAAAATGGCAATAAGGGAATCCTAAGAAAAGATCAGTCAGTCGTCATTCGCTGAGTCTTCTTTGGTCTTCTTCCCTTTACCTCGACCCCGTCGAGTGTTCTTTCTCTTCTTCTCTATAATATCGGTCTCCCTCATTCTGATCTCAGGTATCCTCACTGGAGCCTCTATCAAACCCGTGTCAATAAGTGCCCTCTCAACCCGAGCACGAGTCCGCACTTCCTCCCTTTGAGCCTCAATCAAAGGAGCGACCTCGGACAATCTCTTGTATCGAGCCTCCATATCTCTGATCAGGTCACCCGACTGGTTATGGCGACTCGCCTTAGCCTCAGTCTCCCTCAGAGTCCTACTTGAATCGCAGTCAGCTCCCAATAAAGCCTGACGTCTCTCCCCCAATATAACCTGAGTCGCTCCCATCTCCCTCTCGTACCAATCCAAGTAGATAGTGGTCAAGATGGTACTCTTCCTGCTCCTGAAGATAGCCCTGGGTGGAAAAGCAGTGTAAGTCCAAGCCCTCGAGAAGAATGAGAAGCTGGCTGGATCTCTCATATCAAATGGCACCACCTCCATGGTACGGATGTCCTCCCAATCGCCCAACGGCTCCTGTAAGGCCCCGAACTGCCTGGATGCCAAGCAGGGTATGTAGAAGGATGACCAGCAGAACCCTGGAACCCTCACTATGTAGGACTCCTGAAATATCCTCCTGGTCTGCAACCTCCAGTGAGGTACCCACCAGCGGATGTCCGAAGTGGATAACCTAGCCATCATCAGCTCCCAGCTACCCTGGTCCTGCTGTCGAGGTGCACCTCTTCGAGAAATCACCCAAGGGCACTGAGTTGGCAAAGCCCCTGGCAAAGCCCCAAGCCTCTCCTGCAGCCACAAAGTCAGTACAGCCGGACTCCCAGACCTCATGAAATGGTCTCCCCTAGCCATCCTGTCAATGCCATGAAGGGTCTCACCCAAAACCAGTGGAACAATGTCCTTCCCAGCCCTGCAATCTCTGACCATGTCTAAGAGACCGCCATGACAGATCCCCACGGACTCAGCGGTAAACAGAGAAGAAAATATGCAGAGGATAAAGGCATCCATAGCCACCGTGGTCGCAGCCATAGCCGGAGACCCAAACCTGCCCGGGATATCAGAAAGGTCAATCCTGTCCGGGGCTATCATCATCTCCTCAGCCTCTCCCAGAGAAATCTGCAGAAAAGATGCAAGCTTTGTCGCCACCTGTAAGTGCTCCAATTTGAGCTTGTTAGTATTTTCGTTAGAAAATTAACGAAAGTTATAACATTCCTAACATTCCTAACATTTCTAACCAAGTAAGGGTAGATTAGGGATTGCCAAAAAAAGATAAAGCAAGGAAAGGAATCAAAAAAGCAAAAGAAATAAGAAAAACCAAAAATAGAAATGGCTGGAACAAAAACTGGCTGATTAATTTGAATTTTGAAAAGATTATTCCTTGTGTCCAAAGCCTGGAGCAGCATTTAATGAACAGTGCACGCCATCAACCCTATCCGCGCGGATGAGTCTGTCATTTTCAGAGGGCTATAAATTGATCCCTTCAGTCATAGAAAAAAAGAGGACCAAGAACACAACTCACAGCATTTGGCGAAAATACTTGAGAAAACGGTGAGAATTCTCTAAGAATTGTCACCTTTTTCTCTTGAATCTTCCCAACTTTCACTCACTCAAATCAAACCCACTCACTCTCAAGTTCAAACACAAACACAAAAACACAAGGAAGATAGGTATAACCTCCCTCTCCTTACCCTAAATTCTCTCATCCATGCATGCATTTTCAAGCTACAAAATGTAGTTCATTCATCTTCTTGTCTTAAGATCCAAGAAGATCACCATGGAAGTTCATCTCCATGGATGATCTTCTACAAGGATCTACATTATTTTCAAAGTGTTCTTACTTTCTTGCAAAGAAAACACATTTTCAAAACCCTAAAAACCATTTTCAAGCACCAAATCTTGATTTCAAAGGATAAAATTCCCCTTCCCAAGCAAATGAAGTGCTTAGTCCTAATGTACCCCAAGGATGGTTTGGTATAGTTGATTCGCCACTAAAATGTCAAGTGATCACTAACCAAAACCTAGGGAAATGGGGACAAGCATGGATGCAAAACCCCCCTTAAAATCATATTTTCTTTCTTGAGAAGTTGCTGTCCAGTAGCAATTTTCCAAGATCCCAGTCCATTGTCTTAATTTTTGGACATAGATAAACTTGGAATTTGGTGTTGACTACAAAACACTTTTTGTAGAGAACATCCAGAGATTTCCATACATATTTTTACTTTATTTTTTGGGTGAGTAAAACTCCTCTTTTCAAATTTTATTTTAGAGGCCAGTTCATCAGCTTCTGGAAATCCAGATTTCATATCTGAGATTTCCAGAAGGTTTTGACCCCTCAAATCTTCTCCAAAATGGAAAATTCCTTCGCAAAAATCTTATTTCAGGTGTCTGAAACAACTTTCATTCTCTGAGTTTATTCAGATTATGAAGTTTTAAGGCCCTTGAATCCATTTCAAAATCAAAGGTCCACTGCCTTTTTCATTCTGGCAGAAGTGACTCTCAACTTCAAAAGGTCTTTTGAGTACCAAATCTCAATCCAAAAATCTTCCAAAAAATCATGGGATCAGTTTAAAGTCTTAAAAAGACATCCCAATTTTTACTTTCCTCAGTTTCGAATTATTTTGGCCAAAATACACACACACACACACACAAATGATTTTCAGCTTGGAAGACTCGTTTTACGAGGCATTTCGGGTGCACACTAACGTCCTTCCCGGCGTGTAACATGACCTCCGAACCCAAATCTCTAATCTCGGGCATTTTTCAAAGTTTTGGCCCTTAAAACAAAAATGGCGTGGCGACTCCGTTTTTCCGGGTTTTATTTGGTTTTTCAAAGAAACGCAAAAAAATCGAATTTTTCCCGCGAAATGGCACACATCATCACAGTGGCGACTCCGCTGGGGAACTAGCTTTTTCTAAAAAAAAATGATATTTGGTATATTGGTGGAAACCATTAAACTTCCCGTTATCGCCTCCTAACACGAGTCGGGGATAAATTGTGGTCTAACAATCCCACGTACCGGTATCATCGTTTTCAAAAAAAAAAGAAGAAAAGCTTTTGAGGGTCAAGCTTCCGTCCCGGATTTAAAAATCATTTGTGTGTGTGTGTTGATTTTTGCGCATTTTCGTGTTGTTTTGGCCGCCTCGAAAAAAGTCAAAATTTTGACTGTCGGAATCATGTCCCTAACTGTCGGAATTTTTGTGCTTATATGTTCATTAAATTTCAAAAAAAAAATTTCAAAAAAAAAACAACTTTCAAAAAAAAATTTCAAAAAAAAAAGAGAAAATTTTCAAAAAAAAATAAATCATGCATCATATTTTTAAGACACATAAAAATTTTCTATTTTACTCAGAAAAAGAATATAGACTGCTTGCACACTACGCGCACGTGACCGTACACTGCACACTACGTCCCTAACCCGGGGAAATCCTTGTCGCGGCCCGTTTGGTCTTATTACGCCTCTCGGTGCAAGCACAGGACTACCCAAACATCCCATGGAGCCTCGTGTCGACCATGCACTTGTCCGTGACACACTTTGTCCGAGACCCGGTTGGTTTTTGGTTTGGTCTGTGTCATGCCATGTCTGTGTATAGACCTTTCCTTTCAAGCCTTTATCGGCATACCGACCCAATATCTTTCGGGGACCCTAATCAGTCGAAGTTCTGCCCGTTTTCCGCCGCGGACTTTGACCAAGATATTGGCCGGCGCCTTGACTTCGGCTCTGACTGGCACAAATTATACACTGACTCCCAGCATGACACTGAGTCATCAAGGATTAATGATTATTCCATGCCTAATTACGGCCTAATTGACGACAAGTCAAGATCAATCATTTATCAGTCCAAATCATGCCGACTTTACTGTCGAGCTCTCGGACATGATCTTGACTTTGACGTCAGCTTTGTCCGTAATTTACATCGAATGCTCGTTAAGACCCGATTACCCGCCAGACTTTTAGGATCGTTTTTCTTTCGGTCGGTGGGACCCGCTTGCCCTATAGGACCCTCGCCCGGGGCTGTCCACCCTGGGAGGTCGAAATACAGGTGGAATACGAGGGGCTTATAGATGTAGTGACGGGGCCCACTGATCCAGGATCCAGAGTAGTTTGCGAAAAAGAAGAGCAATCTTTTCCAACCGATTAGGTTAATAAAACATGTTTTAAGTAAACGTGAACAAATAACTGCATGTTGCATGAGCCCAAAGCCCAAACACTTACCCTCCTTCAATTCCCAGACATCGAACCCTCGTGCCTTTTCCCCAGCCTCCTCACAAAGGTTGGTTCCGGACACCGGGTCACCGTTTGATCGGTTGGGAAGAGTCAAGCGCGTCATCGCCTTCACCGTTTGTTCCGACTCCGGGTTTCAGAATGTCTGCATCGGCCGGTAATGATGGGGACAACGTCACTCCGCCTCCCGGGACCCCTCGGCACGTAACAACAAGTGGAATCGGTTAGCGCACGGATGAGGTTGCGACAGAAGCACTGAATAGCCTTATGGAGGCTATCAAGAGCCACGGTTTGGCCGCCAGCCTCAATCCCGATGGCACCTTCACCGTGGAAGAAGACGAGGATGCCAACCCCACTCTCAGTCGCCCTGACTACTCCAGGATGCCACCACCCACCTCCTATGGTGCCACTACCAGAACCCATGCTCCTCGATCTTCGGGTCGGCCCGGCTCCCAACCACGAGACCACCGGATCCATGCGGCCGACAAAGACAAAACCGGTTCGCGGTCCCTCGGTGGGGACAAAGCCGCACGGAATGTCTTCTCATGGTTGGGGTTATCTCGGAATGCCCCAACAAATTGGAATGCCACCTCGGTTCGGAACCGATCAATCCGGACCTTCACAAAGAACGGCCACGGTTCGGAATGTCGCCACGGCTTGGTTCTGGGCCACAGTCAGGAGCCCCTCCTCAGAATAGTACTAGTTCAGCTGCTCCTCACACAAATCCGTTCCTCACTCAGACTTCTATGGGTTACCAAGCCTCCATCCCAGTTTCATCAGAATCACCAGGACCGCAGTACCCCCCGGGTTATACACCATCGCCTCAGCCAGCCATGCATTTCAACAGTCAGGGACAGCAGCCCGCACCGAAGCCTATTTATGGGCCCCATTCTGGAAACCCAAGTTATCCGGCTACATCGGGGCTACCTCCACCTACTTTGCCAGTTGAAAATCAGCAGCAGGCCGCAAGGTTCTTTCCCTTCGCCCAGGCTCCTACTCATGCTCCCCGGGGCAATTTGGGCTAAGGACAGGTTTTCACCTACGTCCCCGGATCGGCTGTTCCCTCTACCAATCTGCCGCCAGTGGTAGCTCCTCTCTCTAGCTCAGCCACTAGCTTGAATGCCATAGCTCCGTTACAAGACCCTCATCTGGCCTGGTTCATGGAGCAACACAAGGAAATGAAAGCGCAGATCGCCGAGTTGACTGCCAAGAAGTCTGCTTTCCGGCCTACAGACCCGGACTCCATTGTTCCTCTGCCCCACAAATTCGTGATGCCTAATTTGGATCTCTTTGATGGTACTGCATGCCCGAAAACCCATTTGGACACATATACCTTGGCAATGAAGGCCAAAGGATGTACCAATCAGCAGTTGGCTGACTATTTCAGTCTATCTTTGAAGTCCAGTGCTCTCAAATGGTTCTTCCGTTTAAAACCCGAAGCCAGGGCTACGTGGGACCAGATTACCAATGCCTTCACAGAAAAATACAAGGCCAACTTGGAATGGGAAACAAATAGAGTTGACCTGCAAACAACAGTGCAGCGTCCCGATGAGAATGTTGGGGACTTCTACAAGCGGTGGAATCTGAAACTCAGTGAAATGGCAATCCCTCCTTCTGAAGAGGAACAACTGGACATCTTCCAGTCATGCCTGAAACCACATCTGAGAGCCTCCCTCAGTCACTTCCCATACTCAGACTTACGGGCCATGGTTAACTCTGCAGCTAAGTTTGAAAAAGCTTACAATCAGCAACCGGCTGCTGCACCCGCTTACAGATATCGGGCTCCTCCTGCAAACACCGCCCCTGCTCCTGCTAAAGGCAAAGAGATGATTAACTATGCGGGACAGGAATGTAATAACACAACTCCTTTTGCTCCCAGAAAACCAGCCGAGCCCAGACCACGGGTCATGAACCTCGAAAACTTTGGAATGCCTCTGAATGACATCTTTAGGGGACTGGTGAAAGAAGGCTTGCTGCGGCCTTTGGAGAATTTCCAACCCAGGAATCCAAATGCTCCCGTGGATACTACAAAGTATTGTGCTTTTCATCAAGCCCATGGACATCTAACAGACAACTGCTTCACTCTGAAAAAGGCAATCCAGGGGCTGATAGAGCAAGGAAAGTTGGAAGGCCCCGAAGGGCCTAATACAGTCAAAAATCCTCTTCCGAGGAACCATAACCAGGTGAATATGATTGAATGCGGAGAACCTTCGCATGCCCAGGAAGATGCTGATGAAGGTCCCCAAATACCCGTGGCCAACCTCGTCGAGGATCCTGAATTCGGATTCCCCCTCAGCCTTGAGGATATCGAACGAATCAGCCCACCTTGGTCTCATGTTAGAGACTCCCTGCAAGAATACGAGGCCCGCTATTTCTCGGATGAAGGGAAAACCGATACTGAAGAACTGGGGCTGTTCCGGTCAGAACATGAGAGAACCATTTACACAAGATGGTTGGAACAATCAAGAAGAATCGAACAAGAAAGCTTCCGGCGAGCGCCTGTACTGGGGCTTATCAGCAAAGAGGCCGAAGAGCACTTGGAGCTAGTACACTTCTGCAAGTCGGCTTTGGGAGAGGCCGAATATGATCCCGAGAACAGCGAAGAATCGGAAGAGGAGGACTCCTTCTATATCTTACCGGGAGTCAAATACGTGCCACCCCCTCTCTCTCTTCCCCCGCAGTTTTTGGGTGGAGAAGCTGAGTCACAACTATCACTTCCGGGAATGGGAGCATATGACAACTTCTGCGGCTGCACACACCCATATTACCCTAACGGGTTTGATCGACATTCCCTCTCAGCCGAAATCCCGGTAGTATGGGAAGATGATTCCGATGACAGCGACGACGATGATGATGACGAGAGTGAAGAGTCAACTGAGGCCCCAGATCCGGAAACAATCTGGAACAATCATGCCAGAAATGAGCCATGGGAGCCAGGCACAATGGTTGGTTGTCAACAAGCGACGACGAAGACACTTCGGAAGACGAATATGAAACCGAGGACATGAAGGCCATGGAATTTCCTGGGTCTGAGCACGTGGATGTCTTAGAATTCAACACTGCCTACCATGCTTTGGGGAAAGGGTTTTCAGGCGTCCGATCCAGGCTGAAAGTCGAAGATATGATAGAGAGAGGGAAACTAACTCCCATCCGCCCAAATGAGAAAATAACCATGGTTAGATCAAATCCACCCCAGAACAAAGTAACACTCCTTGTCAGGGTTACCCAAGAAGAGGTCACCTTCCCCGAATGTATGTCAGCTTTCAGAGAAGTCCTAGAAACTGGCATGATACCGGATGCACCTCCCACATAAAGTGCTATAATCATTTCCAGCTCTGAGTATTACAGAAAGGAACCAGAATGGTTACACTATACCGGGGATGAGATCGAAAAGCCGCCAAGTCCCGAAAATAGCGACTCTTGTTGCATGATAACTATGAGCAAGGCAGACTATGGGAGCGAATCGGAGGACGCCCTAGCTCTGTGGGCCATCCAAAGGGCAACAACACAACCCCAGACTCAAAGGCCTGTGACTTGGGAAGCAGTCATAAGAGCTGCCCAGGATGGGGCCAGTACAGCTCAACCCCTCACCGTTGCTAGACTCCGTCAGAACCAGTGGCCGATAGCCAAAAAGGCTCCCCCGTTGACCTTAGCAGCATTGAAGAAATCTAGTCAAGAAGCAACTGATGAGGAAGTTAACCTGTTGACCCGATCCGGGCAAATTTTCCAAGGGAATCCCAAAACAGATAAGAAGGCCACAGATCAAGCACCCGGGGAGAACCGCCGCCCCTATGCTAAGACAGATGAAACTCCAGACCCCGAAAAAGAGGATCCCGTACTCACCCAGTTGAAGCAGACACAGGCCAACATTTCCCTCTGGTCTCTACTCACTTCGTCCTACCCCCACAAGCTAAAGCTGGAAGAAAGCCTAGCCCGTACCTTGGTCCCTATTGATGCTACTCCCGATGACGTGGTACAGCTGATTGGAAACATCCACTACGGGAACATAATCAATTTCACAGATCTCGACCTCCCTCAATTTGGGGCTGATCATAACGAGCCTCTCTTCATCACAGTCCAATTGAATGAACGACGCCTCCCTCGGGTCCTGGTTGATAATGGGTCCGGAATGAACATTCTTCCGGCGAAGATCATGAGCCTGCTTGATATCAAAACTACAGACTTGAAGCCTTCCTCCCTCACAGTCAAAGCCTACGACTCAACATCTCGAGCAGTCCTTGGAGTTGCTACCTTGGACCTCTGGTTTGGACAGAAATTGATACCTGTGGAATTCCAGGTTATTGACATCCCGATCACTTTTAATGCCTTATTGGGAAGACCTTGGCTGCATCAGGTCAAGGGGGTCGCCTCAAGCCTCCACCAGTGTGTGAAATTCGTCTCGAATGGGGACCTGACGACCATCTATGGGGATTTAGTCACCTTGGAGGGCACAGATACAGGTGGAATACCTATTCTGGAAATCAAACATGACGAGGAAGGTCTCATGCTAACAGGCTTCACGGTCGAGCCTCCCAAAGCCCAAGTGTGCAACATAGATCTGACGGTCACTCGGGATAAAATCCCACCGGTCTTGAAAATGATGAGAAAAATGAGCTATCTACCTGGCCTCGGTCTGGGGAAGCACCAACAAGGAACTCACAAACTCATCGAGGTGAAAGGACAGAAAACTCGCCACGGCCTGGGATATGAGGCCTCCTCAGTGGACACCGCAAAAGGAAAAAGATTTGAAGCTGCCACAGGAAGGGTCCCGGTCGACGACCCTAAATCTCTCCCTTTCGAGTCCTAATTTGGTGACTACTTTGTAAAGGGTCCCACACAACCGGGTAACATCACGAGCCCACTCCTACGAAGGGTGGCTAAAGCTACGGGATAGCCTTAACAAGTTCAGGGGAGCCAAAGCTAACCCGGTCCGTAGAATGTTTCTGGACCTACCCAAGATACCCGGGGCTACCACTACCATGAAGAGTGAGTACACTTTCAAAGGCGTGCCAAGCCTAGTGGAGCAGTTTGAGAAGCTCACAACCACAATTCCTACTGCCCAGGAAGGTTCGAAACCTGAGTTTGAATTGAAAGTACCAAAAGCTAAGGCCACAGAATTTCCCTCAGATGATTGGGATGGTCTGGTTATGCAGCAATTGTTCGAAGAAGAAGTCCAGGTGCCGGACCTGATTGATCTCGGCTCGGTCCAAGAGATGATAGCAACAATTGAGAAAGGAAAACAGAAACAGCACAGTTCCCGAGTCATGAGGCCACCAATAGCAAAGCCGCTAAAAAATTGGGAAACTCTCTCAGGCCCGTCCGCGACCAAAGAAGAAATGATCACCAAACTTGGATTGGTCCCCCATCCCTTTGTGTCAACCTAGGAAGAGTCCTCCGAGTCTCTCATTGTTAAGGTCGAGTCTCTAGGGTCGTCCGATGGCCTTACGCCTGAAAACTACGAGTCTGTAGCAAATGCTGTACTTTCTTTTCATTCTCAATGAAATGACGAACTTTTCTGAGTATCCCTTGATTGCCACTTTAACTAATGATAAATCAATAATAAAAAAAAAACTTAATAATAATTCATTAGATAAAGAAGCATACACATTAAACAAATAAAAATCAAACAAAAAAAAATCTTTAAGCAGGTTGACCGGAAAGAGGAAAATCGAGCCCAAGCTGCCGAAGAATCCCCAAGCGCTCCATCAGCCACAGAGTCAAGAGGAACGGGCTGCCCCCGTGCATATACCGTCTCCCAGTAGCCAGCCTATCGAGGGCATGAAAAGTCTCCCCGGGATCGGAAGGTACAACATCTCTGCCCAAGCGACAATGAACGACTACATCCAGCAGGGACCGATGACAGATCCCAAAAGAATAGACCATGAACAAGGTCCCGAACATGCAAAGTGCAAAGGCATCCCAATAGGCATCATCGAGCAAGCCTAAGCCCCTAAATCTATCAGGGAGACCGGAAATATCAAAATGATCGGGACCACGGATCATACCTTGCGCTTCCTCCGGGGAAAGATAAAGGAGGTTGCACAATCTGTCAACGAAAGAAGCCCCTCCAGGCAAAGGAACCGCTATCTCCTCCACCTCCGGGCCACCAAGCAAAGCCCGAAATTCTTCCACGGTCGGAACAACCTCATTGTAAGAAAGGCAAAAGACATGCCTTCTAGTGTCCCAGAACGAGGAAGAAGCTCTCAAAAGCTCATAATCCGGAACCAATTCCTTGAGAGACCATAAGCACCTCACCTTATACCTTTCTTCAAAAAAGGACCTCCTCTCATGCATAATCTCCCGGGACCAATCCTTGAATTTGTTAAAGAATGACATTTGGGATTCTTGGGACAATTTTGATGGAGCTTTTCTAAGGTTTTTCATGGATTTTCTCTCTTTCTCCCCGAAAATGGCTGTTTGGACTGGAGGTTGAAGAGGATATTTGAATTTGAAATAAAGCAAAACCAGATCTGAAGCAAAATTAAAGGACAATGTCAGATGCAGGACCCGTCCGCGCGGACATGATTGTCTTTCATCAGAAAAATCTGCAACAGTCCAAACTGCTGAACCAAAGAGGAATATTCCGTCCCGGTTGCTCGAAACCTGTGCAAAAAAACCTCCCCAAACCAGTCCATATACCAAACACTAACACCCTTGCCAAAAAGCCAAGGCTCATGCAACATTGCATTCATACTCCATTGCATTCATAAAAATAAAATCCTAAATTATTACATTCCAAAAATAAAGGGAGTGTGCAAAAAAAAAAAATTAAAAAAAAAAGAGTAGGTAACAATAATCCTAAATTATTACATCCCAAAAAAGAAGAAAAAAGCAAAAAAAAAAAAGGGAAAAGCAAAAAAAAAATGTGCATAAAAATAAGGTGTACAAAATCCCAGTCACAAATCCCAAATCTCAAAAAAAAAAAAAATCAATCGGAGTCCCCAGTGGCCGACGTCTGCCCCCAATCCCTCTTGCGGCTCGGGCCCGCCTCATCAGGAGCCCTGAAAATCTCAGGCTCAGAATCATCATCCTCGTCCCCGGAAGAAGGCTCGTCAGGACCAACCGGCACGCTCTGATAGGGCAAGCCGAGATCTGCGAAGAAATCATATCCGAAGGTGAAGGCGTCGGACTCCTGGACGTACGAAGACGACCCACCATGCTGCCAAACGTGTCCCTGCCCATGTGGATCCCCGAGAATGACATGATCCGAAGGCAGCACCGCGCGGGGATCAAGGAGAGGAGAAAGAGGAGTCTCGGAAGAAGTCTCTGAAGGAATAGGGAAGCTCTCCCGCCTCGACGGCGCCGGCCGTGGTCGCCTCGCTCTAGCCTGAGGAGCCCCGCAAGCAACCATCCTCCTGATAAATCTCTTAGCCCCAATTACTTGCTTCGTCAGCTTCTCAACGACCACCTCCGAAAACTGCACGAAAACAAAAGCGTCAGAAACAGTTGAAGCAAAAAAATGATGACGGGAAAGAAAGGAAAAGACAAAAGCAAAAGAAAGAAAGGTGGGAAGGAGAAGCCATACCTTCATACCCGGACGAGGCCGAAAAGCTCATGGAAGCCGCTCAGGCTGAGGGATCTGCACCCTCAATCGGACCCCATCCTGGACATATGAAAAGTCCGTCCGAGGGTATCGCGGGACCCCTAACGCCTCTCTATCCAGAACCTGGGGCATCCTCAGCCTCCTCAAAACAAATACTGGATATGGCTCAATCGCCACAAATGCCGAGAAGTGCTGGCCGGCTCGGTAATCATCCCAGGTCACAGATCTATCACTCGGGTGCATCATATCGGCGGGAGGCTCCACCGGTGTCATCAAAGGCGAATTCACGCCATGCTGGTGCGTCACCCTCTCTCCCAGGTAATAGACGTCGCAAGTCAGACCTCTCAGAATCCTCCATTGCACACGGTCAAATCTCGGCGCCCTTCGAGTGCGCCACCTCAAAACGATCCCAGGGGTAGAATATCATCCTCTCATCCGTCTCAGCCTCCGTCAAAGGAAGGCAATCCGTGTATCTGAGAGTCGTACGCCCCCTGGAACTTATCTTCTCCCGGGCATGCTTGGACCAGGAGCGCATGGCCGGATACGCCCCAACGTACTCCGCCGGCTGCCGCCACATCGTGACGTGAAAGAACTCCAACGCCCATACCGCGAAAAGGCAAAAATCAAATCAATCCCCGCAAAAGAAAAGTGTGTGCTCAAGAAAAAGGGGAAAGCAAAAAGAAAGCTTATACCTCCAAAGCAAACTCAAAGCGGTATAAGGAGCTCACGGCCTTCCATTTGTATCTATCAAGAGCAAAGTAAAGCTCGCCGGCCCGGCCTCTCCCCAAGAGACATCTCCGACCATCTTCATGTCCTCCAAGGACCTCAACAAGGCAAAGACTGCCGTCCCCTCAGCATGTCCAAAAAGAGTGCTCGAAAAAGCAAACCATAAGAAGGCCCTAGCAATCTGCTCAGCGCCTATCCTCTCCTCCCCAGCCTCGTAGCTCACAATGGTCTCCACAATCTTCCCGTAGACCACGGCATACTCCATCCCCATCCCCTTTTTGGGAATAGGGGAAAATCCCAGAAGAGCCACGGGTCCGCGTCGGCCGTAGCCGTCCCGCCACTCATTGCTGCGTCCATTAAAGGATAGACCCGTGATCGCAGCATAGTCAGAAGGCGTAACCGTAGCCTTGCCCCAGAAGAAGTGAAATGTATGGGTCGCGTCCCACCAATGCTGCGCCAAAGCAAACATCAGGCCCTTGCTCTTAGGGAACTTGACCAATCCCCTCAAGCACTCAATGAACTCCCAAAGCCCGGTCTCAACAACAATCTGTCTCGGACTCAGCAAAGCTCCTCGGCCCGCATTCGGAAGCCGGTCCCACAAGTCAACTACAGACTCCACCGATCCTCGAGTCTTCATCTTATTCAACTGCTCCGTCACGTAGTTGTTTCCACCCTGCAATAAAAAAAAAAGAGAGAAAATGTCAAAAAAAAAAATTTTGCATTTGCATTTGCACAAAAAAAAGTATATACATGCATCATTCATCACAAAAGTTTTGAAGAAAATTCGGCAGCATAACAGCATGCAATGAACCTAGCCCCATTTTTCTTGCACAAAAGAAAGCAGTTTTCACCAAATCCCAATCAACATTCATTCATACATGAAAAAAAAAAAAATACTACATGCATTCCTACAAGAAGTCGACGGAAGTAAAAACTCCGTCCCATTTTCATAAAATTGCATACATTCAATCAACGGGAGGAAAAATCTGTCCTGCTTTTCAAAATCTTAAACATACATACATTCATATCATCATCATCTCAAACAAAATGCATGCATTGCATCATTTTTCAAATCACGATTCTCAAATTTTCGAAAAAAAAAATGGCGACAATGCCAATTCTTTTCCCAAGCAAAATGCACATTTTGGGATACCCATATACTCATTACAACATGCAAAGCATCAAAATCAAAATCCAAGGCCATGAACATTGCATAATTTTCGAAAAAAAAAGAGAAAAATCACCCGAAAATCAATTTCAAGCAAAAAATCGACAAAGGAATCAAAAAGATTCGAAGAATACCGTTCGGAGACTCGGATCTGTGGCCCAATGTTGCCAAGCATCGGGGTATGGCTCCTCCGCAATCGATTGCGAAAGAGTATAGTGCCTCCTCATTCGGACGAGCTCCAATCGTCTCTCCTCTACCGGGCCACGTCCTTGGCCTTGAAAAGCACCTTCCCCGTGTTCCATTGCTTGAAAAATCGAAGAAATCGGAGGAATTTTCAAGCTTTTTTGGCCTTCAATGGCGGTTTCTCTCTCTCTGCTCTCGAAAATTCAAAAAAGGGACTGAAGGAGAAGAAAGGGTGTTGGCCCTCATTAATACCCTCTGACTCTCAACCCTCTCCGCGCGGACAGGATTGTAAGGGTCAAAATGACCCTTTTGCCCTTTAAAAATCAGGACTCTGCAATTCAGTCCTCAACTTGACAGAGTCAACCAAAGTTAACCAAGGTCAACCCTCTTTTAAGGAAATCATTCTCGGCAGTCAAACGTAAGACCGATCTCCCCGAGAAAGATAACGGATCCCGTATCTTTCATCAAAATTATTCGACGGCAGTCAAACGTAAGTCCGATTTCCCCGAGAAAGATAACGGAATCCCGTCTCTTTCATCAAAATCATCAAACGGCAGTCAAACGTAAGACCGATTTCCCCGAGAAAGATAACGAGATCCCGTATCTTTCATCAAAATCATCCAACGGCAGTCAAACGTAAGACCGATTTCCCCGAGAAAGATAACGAGATCCCGTATCTTTCATCAAAATCATCAAACGGCAGTCAAACGTAAGACCGATCTCCCCGAGAAAGATAACGAGATCCCGTATCTTTCATCAAAATCATTCCACGACAGTCAAACGTAAGACCGATCTCCCCGAGAAAGATAACGAGATCCCGTATCTTTCATCAAAATTATTCCCCGGCAGTCAAACGTAAGACCGATTTCCCCGAGAAAGATAACGGAATCCCGTATCTTTCACCAAAATCATCAAACGGCAGTCAAACGTAAGACCGATTTCCCCGAGAAAGATAACGAGACCCCGTTTCTTTCATCAAAATCACCAACGGCAGTCAAACGTAAGACCGATTTCCCCGAGAAAGATAACGTGATCCCGTATCTTTCATCAAAATCATCAAACGGCAGTCAAACGTAAGACCGATCTCTCCGAGAAAGTTAGCGGAATCCCGTTTCTTTCATCAAAATCATTCCCCGGCAGTAAAACGTAAGACTGATTTCCCCGACGAATACGTCTGATTTTTCCCCAGCAAAGGCTATCGAAATCCCCAGCGAAGCTAACGGAATCCCAAAAGCCAACGGAATCTCGAGTAGATTTCGAACTACGAAAGGGCTTGATTCCCACTAGGGATACGTAGGTATCCTACCATAGGTCCAGCCCCCTGTAAGTACGCCAATCCAATTCGCAACCTTTTAGATGCATTTTAATATAATAAAATTGCATTTAGGGGCATTTTGGTAAATTCCCGGCCTATCCCGAGACTTCCGGAAACGTTCCATGAGTTTCCCTCGAAGGAAGTACCTTTTGGTACATTATTCCTGCCAAAGGACCCCTTGGGAATAAAACCTGTTGGACCTTTTGGGTATTTTCCCGGAATGTTCCAGAAACTGGTTTTTGGCGCCAAAAGCGGTTGAGCCACCTTGTGTCACGCGACAGCTTGAGGCATGAAAAGTGGACGCGTAAGGTCGTGCGACACATTAAGGCTGCCCAACCGCAGCCTATAAATAAGACCCTCCCCTCTCATAAATGGATCCGAATTTTAGCCTACTGTTACTCTGCAGAATTTGCAGCGTAACGAACCTCTCCAAACACCAACCTCTCTCTCTCCTACCTTCAACCTACCCAATTCCTCCCTTCCAAACCCAATTCTCAAGCCACACCAATTGAGCCTCTTGCCTTAATCCTTCCAGATCTGAGGTGAAGAATTGAAGGGTTCTATATCTGACTGGATATAGAATTCGTGGAAGCAACAAGGGTAATGATTCCCTAACTCTCAATCTCTCTCTTGCTTAATTTCTATTAATTCTAGCATTTAATTTTGTTTGGATTCAGTAATCGGATCCTAGCTATACGGATTCTTGAATCCCAATCGCAATCTCTCGTTTAATCCGAATAATTCGTGCAATTGAGCTTATATTGTTGATTATTTGATTGGATTTGGTGTTTGAACCCCAAGGGGGTGTGGATCTACCCATATCCACACTCCCTGGGTTGATTTAGTTTCGTTTCTATATTACGTTCGTAATCTAGTTAATTGATTAGATCTGTATAGCTTTCTGTTGATTCTGTGTTCGTATTGTATAGTTTCTGCAGATGGCTCATATGTGTCACGCGACAACTTTGTCTCCAAGTGATCCTGTGTCACGCGACACATGTGGTCACTGGTGCGATGTGTCATGCGACATACATGACCCATCTGCAGAGACCCTTTTTCCTTTGTAATCTGTTTTAGATTGTTTGTATCAGGGATGTGGCCTCCCTAAATAATGGGCTCACAATATGTAATTCTCGTTCCATAATTAATAAGATGCATTTAATCACACTTTGTTTATTATCAATATTTGCACACACTTTGGATTTACTTGGATGTTTTTGATTGAAAGACTCGTCTATGGACGAGGCGTGTTGGGTGAACTCTCGATTCTTCCCAACACGTAACCTGACCTCCGAACTCATGTTTTTCTCTCTAAATAAAGGTTTTCAATGTTTCCTCTTAAAACGGCCTGGCGACTCCTTCTTTTCATTTAAACCGGGAAACCCAAAATTTTCCGGGGGCGAGCGCACATTCAGTGGCGTCTCCGCTGGGGATGAAACACTTGAAAACCTGTTTTTCAAGTGTTGAGTGGGTCAAGCTTTTATTTAGTCAAACATCCAATACATCCATTTTGTGTGCATTATTTGATAATCATTTGTGATTCATACATCTTGTTGATTATGGAACTTGTGAGCCCTTTGTGCTTGTGGTCACTTTTTGTGCATTAGTCTTCTTTTTGTGCTGCTCTTGCTATGGTAAAATAGGGGCTGATTTGATGATTGAAGAGCTGCTGGTTCAGTAACCATCCAGGTCGTGCGACACATTTTGTCTTTGGTTGTCCTGTGTCACGCGACAAAGGGTGGCCACTGAACGTAACATCGAAAAGGCTTGGTTTGAGGGCAGTCCCTTGGATCAAGCGTGACTCAATTGATTGTTGTTCCCTGTTTATCCTGTGTGAGGGTGTGTGTTGTTTTCTTTTTCAAAAAAAAAATATAAAAATATAAATAAATAATAAAAAAAATCTCTTTTTTGTAAATAAAGGAATATAGTCAGCCGCACACTACATCACTTAGATTTAGAACCCTCGGGTGCGATTGACGGCATCGCGGACGGCCATGAAATTCGCCTACGCTGAGCGCACAAATCAAACCTAAACCCCTAGTGCGTTATAGGTGGCACCACACTAAAACCTTACCCACAGTTGGTTTTGATACAATGTTTTCATTACAACAAAATGAAGTGTTTTTGAAAAATAATATAGGTCCTTATACCTTCTCCCAAAACCTCACACCTTGTGGACATGTTGCCAAATGCAACATGATTTCACGTGGGAACATGTCACTCTCGTGGCGTGTTCTAAACGAGAGATCATGCCGCATTGCCAACATGTACCGACGAGAGGTCATGCCGGATTTTTCTTCGAAATTCTTCGAAAAGACCCGTTATGCTGCCCAAATTTCCTTAGAAATTTGGACAAACCTTTTTCGTTCCATAAAGATGTTAGCGTTTGGGCTAGGTACCATCACCTATTATATGTTTCAAAACAAAGCATTTGATGTAATTCGAACGTTGCGTCATTAGGTTTCCCCGAGGTATAGTTAGCATGAATAAAGGCTTATCCTTTCCCAACTGTATTTAGGATTTAAAATACTAATTTATACTTGAACATAAATAAATTTGTGTTTGTGCGAGTCTGTCCCGTTTCTTTCCCTCTCCTGTTACTCAAAAATTTCCCTTCAAACACCTTATAAACCCCTCTCTACACCTGCAGCTACGGCGAGTTGGGTCCGTTCATCCGTCTCGGGAGGTCGTTTGGTCCGTGTGCAAGCAGTGTCAGTTGGTTTAGAATCAGAAATGGCCGGCAATGGAGATGTTTTTTCGCTCGCCCGGGTGGCTCAATGACAGGGGGTTAGACAGGTTTGAATGAGATGACTACAGAGGAATTGAGGGTGATGCTGGAAGCCGCTCTAGCTCGGGAGCGTGAGGCTTGTCTCTTAGTTCAAAATGCCAAGGCTCGTGAAGAAGAGGCTCACAACCGTTTCGTGGAAGCCATGAGAGCCAAAGGGATTGCGGTACTTCGTAGAGAGGATGGTTCCTATGAAGAGATTACCGAAGATAGCCATAATGAAATCGGATCCGCTTCGCCTGCTCAGCCAACCCAGCCTAGCTACAATATGATGCCTCCCCCAGTGAGCTATGTTCCGCGATCTGATCAAACAGTGTCTCCAGGAATGATTGCAAGTGACCAAGGAAGGTTCGTTCCCCCATCCTCCCAAGGGCATGGCCAGGTTATCCAGCAAGGTGTCAGCAGAAATGACGGTCGACATGCGAATTTCTTTGATCTCACTGCCTCTCCAACTCCTAATGCTCCAAAGACTGCAGCCAAAGATGGGTCTCAGTTCCGAGCCAGCTTTTCCCAGCCTCAGTACAGTGTGTATCCAGATGGTTATCGGGGTGTTCGGTATGGTGTTCAGCGGAATGGTCGACCGGCTCTCGGGAAATCAGATAGTTCGGAGACGTTGTTTCAAAGTACCAGCGGTTTCGGACTCCAAGACAGCCTTTTCTCAACCAAAGCGGTGTGTTCCACCCTTACTCGGCATATTTATGGTTCTACCCCATACTCAGCTCCATGTGTCAGCTCAGGATTATCTTCTCTTGGTCAGTACAGAGGTCAGTCAGCACAATACAACTCTCAGAACCCCGGTGGGCAATTTAACGGTTATGATATGTATGGAAACAAGATTCCTAGCCAGATTAGCTTGTTGGACAGCAATATTGGAATTCCTAGTACTTTTGGTCTCCCACCGACTGCTTTGCCCGTGGGACCTAATTCGATTTCCCAATACCGTCGTCAACGGTGGCTCCTGCAATTCCTCGAGACTTCAAGTTTGGCACCGGAAGTGGCGGAGTTTTATTTGAGCAGATGCAAAGAACAGATTGACAGATTAACCGTGGGTTCTAGTGGTCTTAAGGTCGTGGATCCCGCCCAAGTGACACCTTTGCCACACAAGTTTAAGATGCCCAAGCTAGATTTTGATGGTACCACCTGTCCAAAGACGCATATAGACACTTATGTGATGACAATGGGGGCAATGGGCTGCACTCCCGAATTCATGGCTTCCCACTTCCACCTAACCTTGAAAGGATCGGCACTTACATGGTTTTTAGCTCTGAAGCAAGAATGCCGTACTACTTGGAGCCAGATAACAGAAGCCTTCCTGGAAAAGTACAAGGGTAATTTGGAATGGCGCACTCCCCGGATGATTTGGTAGGAACTATCCGTAAGTCGGATGAGTCAATCACAGAATTTTACAAACGTTGGAATGCTAAGCTCAACGAGTTATCGGAGCCAATCCCCCTCCAAGACCAAAAGGACATCTTTCTATCATGTGTTAGGCCAGCGCTTAGGGAAGCCATTGGGAAAGGATGGTACCCAGATCTGCGAGAGATGGTGGGAATGGGAGCTAGGAGTGAAAATAGACTGTTCAACCAAACTCCAAGTGCAAACACCAGCAGCAACAACAGTGGTGGAAGTTACCGGTATCGTGCACCCAATCCCGTCTCAGCAATGACGCCAAGAGGAAGAGAGCGGCCAAAGACAACAGTATCAATAATCTTCAAAGGGGAAGTAACAATGTGCAGAACCCAATGAGATTTCCACCTAGGCCACAACCGCGATTTGATGATTTGGGTATGTCAACGGAGGAAATTTTCAACGGTTTGCTACGAACTGGCATGATAAAGCCATTGGAGAACTACAGTCCTGCTCGCCCTAATCCTCATATGGATGCTAGCAAGTATTGCCATTTTCACCAATTTCCGGGGCACACTACGAACTCCTGCGTAACTCTCAAGAAGATAATCCAGGGCTTAGTGGATGACAAGAAGATAGAGAAATCTCCCCGCCCAAATATTGTCAACAATCCTCTGCCGAGCAACAATGTGAATCTTATTGACTTTGAGAATGATTATTTTGTTAATGTATTAGAGTTTGGAGAACCCGTAGTTGGGAATGATAGCAATGGTTGTAATGAGGTCGAAACTGATGTAACCTCCTGTTCTGATGAAATGAAAGATAACTTCTGCTATGTTTTGTATCTCGATGATTTGCATGATGTGAATAATATTGTTGAGCTTGATGATTATGAAGAGCGCTTGATTGTTAATACTATGTCTTCAATGACTCCTAGAGAATCCCCAATTTCCTGGAGGAACTCGTGATAGCAAACCGGTTTGGAAGCACCCTTGACCATCAATGAGATACGACAAGCGGCTTGGCCATACAGAATCACCCCGTCCCGCTCACGTTAGCGTAACTCAAGGAAGCTAGCAAAGAGTTCGTGGTTGATGAACAAAGAAGAAGTTAATCTGTTGACTCGCTCAGAAGAATGTTGGGAGTAAATAATCCAGATCCGTCCGGAAAGGGAAAGCAGCTGGAGTGCTCTAACCCTCGCTCCTCTCGTAATCCTCATAGGCTAGACGAAGAAGTTCAGGAAGACCCGATACTGACACAGTTGAAAAGAATGCAAGCCGATATTTCTTTGCGGTCCCTACTTACATCCTCCTACCCTCACAAATTAAAGTTGGAAGAAGCTTTAGCCAAAACGAAGGTATCCGTCAACGCTACCCCTGCACGAAGCATGTCACCTCGATTGGAACGGCGCAGATGGGAATATCATTACTTTCACGCATCTTGACTTGCCTCGCTACGGTGCGAAACATAACGAATCCTTACACATTACGGTGCCTCCGAGGGACGGCGGATTCCCCATGTGTTGATAGATAATGGGTCGGCCATGAATGTGCTCCCCGCCAAAATGATGAGTATGTTGGACATCAACGCCGCGTAACCTCAAACCATCCAACCAAACCATAAAGGCTTACGATTCGACGTCCCGAGCAAAGGTGTTGGGAAAGTCTCTCTTAATCTCGATGTTTGGAGGTAAGGAGATGATGGTGGATTTTCGTGTTATAGACATTCCTGTTACATTCTCGGCATTATTGGGCGAGACCACGGATCCACGAGATTGGAGCCGTAGCTTCCACGCTTCATCAATGCTTAAAGTTTGTGCGGGGAAGGGGTGCCGACAACCATCTATGGTGATAGTGTTATGATCGGAGAAACCGGCGAATACCTTACCAGTAATGGAGATCAAACTCGACCAGGAGAACCCGATGCTCAGTGGGTTCGCGATTGAGAAACCTAAGGGGCAAGTCTGTACCATAGATTTGACGACATCTTCAGACAAGATTCCTCCTGTGTTGAAAATGCTAAGAGGTATGAGCTATATACCTGGTCTGGGGCTGGGAAAACGCCAACAGGGACCGTGTAGGCTTGTGCCGCCAGCAGCTAAGAGAAACAGGCAAGGTCTGGGGTATGCTGTGACTAAGGAAGATAAGGTGTATGACAAAACCGAGGCTTTCAAAGAAAAGATGACCTCAGCAGCCGGTAGAAAGTACAAGAAGCCTGAAATGCGCTCGTACAGTTGGTCTCTGAATAAGCACTTTGTCAGAGAAGATGGGGACATGTTTGTTTGTCCTGAGCCAAGGTTGAATCCAGCGGAAGAAAAAATGAAGACGATCCAGAGGTTCACCAATAGCAAAAACCCGGTGAAAGAAATGTTTGATAGTCTGCCCAAAAGGCAAGGTGTGACCGCCACCTACGAGAGCAGCTACCACTTCTGGGGACCTGAATATGAGAATCAGTTTGAAAAGCTTGTTCTGGATGAGCCCACAATATGTAAAATTCGCGGTGCTGACCCCGCAGATATTGATGGCGAGTTGGCATTTGTTTGAAGAGCGGGGGCCGTCGAGCCTGGAAGCGGTACGTCTTTGGCGTAAATGAGAGATGGTGCTAAGGAGCCGAATGATCGATTGACTTTTCCTCTCGACGGTGAGGTGGTAGCTATGCTAGAGTTCGAGAAGGAATCTGCTGTGGAGCTAGTCAAGCTGAAGACTACCGCAGAAGGACCGTTGCAGAATTGGACTTCGTTTCGAGGACCGGTCGCCGACAAGGAGACTATGATTGAAAAGCTAGGGCTCAAACCTCGTCCTTGTCCCTCCAAGTCTAAATTCATCCCCTGTCTTGAGTCGCCTCCCGAGTCTCTTGTTATAGAATTTGAGTCTTCGACCGGTCTAATGTCCTCAATGACGTAAGACCGTCTTCGAGTTGTAAACACCGTATTCCCTTTGCTTTGAATAAAGTGGTTGATCTTTTCCGAGTACCCGTGATTGCCAATCTAACAATTGAATGCTTAACAAAAAATAATCATCAAGATTTAAAAATAATTAAGCCTAATTCAATTGAAGATAATGCAGACTTAATCGATGAACAATTTTTAGAAAAAGATTCAAAACAGGCTTGCGAACAAAAGGAAAGTCGGGCCCAAGCTGCCGATGAGGTATTAACAACAGTGAACCTGGGAATAGCCGAAGAACCCAAAGAAACGCAGATTGGTAGCTTCTTCTCCGGAGATGAGCGGGTTGCCCTGATCGAGTTTCTCAAAGAATTTATGGATGTGTTCGCTTGGTCCTACAAAGATATGCCGGGGCTGGATGCTTCTATTGTGGAGCACCGAATACCTTTGAATCCAGAAATTAAGCCAGTCAAGCAGAAATTGAGGCGGATAAAACCTGAATGGTCCTTATAAGTGAAAGAAGAAATTGAAAAGCTCCTACGGGTAGGCTTCATTAAAGTAATTGAATATCCGACTTGGTTGGCCAACATTGTGACAATCACCAAAGCAAATGGAAAGGTTCGAGTCTGCGTGGATTTCCGAGATCTCAATAAGGCTAGTCCCAAAGATGACTTCCCCTTGCCCAACATTGATATGCTAGTGGATGCAACCGCGAACTTTGAGGTCAAGTCTTTCGTTGATGGTTTTGCGAGTTACAACCAGATCAAGATGGCTGAAGAGGATCAGGACAAGACGGCATTTACAACTCCATGGGGTACTTATTGTTACACAGTAATGCCATTTGGTTCGAAGAACGCCGGGGCTACTTATCAAAGAGCAGTCACTACCCTTTTCCACGACATGATCCACAGAGAGATTGAAGTGTATGTAGATGACATGATTATTCATTCGAAAGGGTCAGATGGACAGCATTTCATTGATTTGAGGAAATTCTTCAACAGGCTCCGAGAACACTCCATGAGACTGAACCCAGCCAAGTGTACATTTGGGGTTATTCGAGGTAAAGTTCTGGGATACATGGTCACCGAGCGCGGCATTGAAATAGATCCCAGGAAAGTTAAGGCAATCATTGAAATGAAGCCACCCAGAACCGTCTCTGAAGTAAAAGGATTCATGGGTCGCCTACAATACATCAGCAGATTCGTCAACCAGCTGACCACCATATGTGAGCCGATCTTCAAGCTGCTAAAGAAGAACCAGGAAGTGGTTTGGAACGAGGAATGCCAACTAGCTTTTGAGAGGATCAAAGCCTATCTCGTCAATCCTCCTATTCTCTGCCCACCTCACGGAGACAAGCCTTTACTTCTATATCTGACAGTCACAGACACAGCCACTGGGGCTATGCTAGCACAAGAAAAGAAAGATTCAAAGATTGAAAATGCCATTTATTTCGTCAGCCGTAAATTCCAAGGGAGTGAAGTGAATTACTCTGCCCTCGAGAAAACTTGCGCAGCTTTGGTATGGGTGGTCGGAAAGCTAAAACACTATATGCTATCCCACACCGTACACTTAGTCTCCAAGATGGACCCGATCAGATATCTATTCCAAGGTGAAAGAGGAAATATTTCCACTAGGTTGGCAAAATGGACTTTCTTCTTGGCAGAATTCGACATCAAATATGTGATCCGTAAGTCAATTAAAGGACAGGCATTAGCAGACCAGTTGGCTGAATTCCCCAGTACAGAAGATCAAGGGCCGGATCTCCAGTTTCCAGATGAAGGGATCCTCGCTATAGAAAGTGGAAACAAGTGGCAGTTATTCTTTGATGGAGCAGCTAACAAGAAAGGAAATGGCATTGGGATGGTTTTAATAGACCCAAATGACATGCATACTCCCATAGCAATCAAGTTGAATTTCCCAGTTACTAACAATGCGGCCGAGTACGAAGCTTGCATAGCCGGTCTAGAAGCTGCCCTTGAGCGACATGTGGAGGAATTGGAAGTGTTCGGTGATTCCCAATTGATAATCAACTAGACCGCCAACAAATGGAAGATTATAGACCCATGCCTCCATAAGTACCATGCCTACATCGCAGAACTCGTCGGCCAATTCAAGGAAGTATCATTCCAGCTTCTACCGCGAGACAAGAACAGATTCGTTGATGCTCGCTACCTTAGCCTCTTTGGTGGAAATCCCAGAAGGTAAATCAATCAAGCCATTCAGAGTCGGTAGAAGAGAAAATCCTGCATATTGTTGTGAAATTGAGATCGAGACTGTCAGTGAACAGTGGTACAATCAGATCTTTCAATACCTCAAGCACGGAGAAGCATCCTTTCCTGTTGACCAAGAAGGAGACTCAAAAAGAGTACATGCCAAGAGCTTGCAAGCCCTAAAAAGATTGTCGGCCAAACGAGTATGTCATACTCGGCGATGAACTATGGAAGAAAAGGGAAGGTTGCCAGCTCCTGCTATGTATCAGCAAAGAAAAGGCTCAAAGAGTAATGGAAGACGTTCACAACGGTGCTCGCGGACCTCATATGAACGCTCGATCTCTCATGCCACGCATCATCAGCCGGGTTACTTCGGATCACTATGGAGACAGATTGCATCCATTTCGTGCGGACTTGTGATAAATGCCACGATTCTTCAATCTCGAACCACATCCCTCCTCACGACTTATACCGTATGACAACTTCCGTGGCCTTTCGCAACATGGGGTATTGATGTCATTGGGAAGATTTCTCCGCCGGAAGCAATGGGCATGCATTTGTATTAGTGGCCGTGGATTACTTCACAAAATGGGTAGAAGCTGCGTCTTATAAAGTGCTCACCGCCAAGAAAGTTGCCCGACTCATAAAGGAGCAGATTTTATGTCGCTATGGAGTCCCGAACGAGATTATTTCGACAATGGAACCCATTTTGAGGAGAAACCGATCGGTTGCTCACCGAATACCGAGTCAAACGCCACAAATCTTCACCATACAGCCACAGACAAACGGCGCCGTTGAAGCCGCCAATAAGAATTTGGAAAGAATTATAAAGAAGATGGCCGAGCGAGGACGAGATTGGAAGAAAAGCTGCATTTAGCATTATGGGGATATCGCACTTCAATCCGAACAGCCACCGGTGCAACCCCATACGCTCTGACTTACGGAATGGAGGCCGTAATGCCCATTGAGTTAGAGATTCCTTCCCTCAGGGTTTTGCTCGAGAATGAGGTGAACGAGATCGAATGGCTCCAAAGTCGGTATAATGAGCTGGCTCTGCTAGATGAACGAAGACTAAAAGCCATGGAGCATAACAGGGCATACCAGAGAAGAATGGCCCGTGCTTTTGACAAGAAAGTGAAACCCAGGGATATCAAAGTCGGTGATCTGGTCCTTAAGATGAAGCCCTCAAATCAGCAAAGGCGTTGGGCAAGTGGGCACCCATTTGGGTTGGACCGTTTTTAGTAAAGAAAGTATTCTCCGGAGGAGCTATGCAGCTGTCAGACTTGGATGGCAACCCATTTCTGCACCCCGTCAACGGCGACAAGTTGCGGAGGTATTTTGTATGATCGAGTCTTTCCCCCTCTAAAAAATATATATATATAAAGGCGCAACAAAATTGTCCCAGATGAGACTGAAAACCTCTCAAAAGGCAGTCCATGCAAAAATAAGGGACGCGCCAGGTGCTAAAGAATATACCCAACTAGACTGAAAACCCAAAAGAGGGCGGTCTAGGTAAAAAACAGGGTTGCACCATTTCCCCCTTCTGTCTTCCCCTTTCTTAAACACTAAAGTCAATTGAGTCGAACTACGGAGACCTGAGCCCCTTAGTTCTCTTACAAAAGGGGAACGTAGGCAACCACTTGTGGTTCGGTCTAAAACTGCTGCAAAAAAAAAAATCTCTCTTTCTACCAAAATGCGTTTTGATTACAGTCCCAAGGCTTTTCAAAGGATCATTTCGAGTTAATATTCTTGTTGATGAGTTCAAGCATGGCCTACCTTTTGACTCAAAAAGCTTGTTGCGAATAAAAGAAAACATTGATAACATCTATTCTGTCTGCATTAAGTAATCAAAGGGTACTCAGTTTCCATACAGATAATTCCTACTCTCAAAACATAAAGCAAAAGAGTCTCAAGTCTCTCAAAATAAAAGGAAAATGTGTGTCTAGAGGCTCGTCCCCGCTCCCGAATTCGCTCCTCTATCCTTCCTCTTTCTCGGTCCCCGGGAGGTCTTTGGCTTAGGAATGTCAAACAAGTTAGTTTGAGCCCGTCCCAATTCAGGAATAACGCGCGCCGGCGGTTCAATCGCACTCAGCCTCCCTCAAGGCGGCCCTAGCAATCCTCTCTTGCCGCAATGCCTCTCTGCGAGCTCTCATCTCTCGGATCATTTCTTAAAGCAGCCCTCCGGATCTCTTGCCTCTCATAGTCATCGCAAAGACGCTGTAACATTGTCCTGGTTTCCCATGCCTCTATATCTCGAGAGTTCGACCGGACGGATAGTCTGCTCCCAAGTATTCCCCGGCGGCGAGTCTCTATAGCCAACCGGACAACCCCGATGCTCCTCATACCAATCCGGATACTCATGGTCGAAATGTAAATCCTCTAAACCGCCGAAGGAGCACACGAGTGGGAAAAAAGCCCTCCGTAAAAGATCTCGCCGAAAACCGTATAGCCCGGGGCTCGGTCATGGACATCGGAATGCATCGCCACCGCCTCTCCCTCAAAGCTCGGATGATCTCGCCGAGGATACCTATACCGTCTACTCACCAATGATGGGACACGTAAAAAGGATACATGCAAACCAGGCAACCGGACTACTACCGATCCATCCCGAATATCTCTCATGGTCCGTATATTCCGTGCAGGAATCCAAAAGCTCGATCGGTGGTCTCATACCGTGACAACCTCATCTCGCCAACTATCGCAACCTCATCCCTCACCAAATTCCTACGTGGCCGAGTCACCCAGGGCATTGCCGTCCGACCTTCTCCGGTAATGGTCCGATCAAGCGTAACCTCTCAAAGAACCACACAGAGATAATAAGCCGGGCCGCCCGCTCCATGAAGTCTCGATCCCCGCTAGCCTGTCAATACCGTGATAAGTCTCGGCCAAGAACGGTGGTACAACATCCATCTCCCCTTGGCGTAATGAATTTGACGAGAATCTATACCCCGGTCACCCCTCATTTGCCTAACAATCTCCAACAAAGCACCTGAGCAGACTCCGACATACCCGCAGAAATAGTAAGCTGACAGTGTGAACAGCATGAACATATCCAGAGAGGTAGAAAGGTCAAACAACTCAGGATGGGACAGACGCAACCTAGCCAGCCGAGTCAAATCTATGGACCCATCACCCAGAATCATAGGCAATACCTGATTCGCAGGCAGAGATAAAAAGTCGTATAGCCGCTCAACCAACCGACTGTCTCGGGGGAATGCTACAGTAGCCGCCTTACCCAAGCCTGTCAATGCCCTAAAATCTTCCATAGTTAGGGTCAGATGATTGTATGACAAAGAGAATACATGGAGCTCGGAATCCCAGAAGCAGGATGCAGCCCGAAGCAAATCCCAGTCAACCCTCCAATCTTTCAAGGACCAAATACAAGGCATACTGTACCGCTTGTCGATAATATTTCTATGTTGCCTCGTATGAAATCCCCAAATTTCGATGAAGTCCCGATGAAATTGACACTCCCGGAAGCAACCTCTTTGCTATGATGTTCCATTGTAGCCAAAAGTAATGATCTTGACCAAAGAAATCGCTTATCCGCCAAATAAGGGCCGCCGGGTTTCTCTACTAAGAAGACAAAGGTCTGCAGAATGAAGCCTGGACCGACTTTTGAAAGAGCTGCCGCGAGCCTCCCTCGCCGTGCGACGAAGAAGCCAAACAGACATAACATGTCGGGCGACATACTTTGGGCCGAGATCGACAAAGGTGGAAAAGCCTCGCAGTGGTTACCCCAGCAGCATTTTCCGACTCGCCGTTGCCATACACATACCCTCGAAAATACACAGGAGAGGACCCCGCTATACACACCTACCGTAAACAATCCCAAAACCCCATATATAAACCCGACAAAGCCAAGCTTTAACCCAATAATGGCGTTCGCTTTCCTGGACAGCATGACTCGCGCAAACCATGCTAACATAAATTAATCTTTGCTAACAAGATAGGCTTGTTTAGGCGTAGCGCTGGCATATGTTGTTTTACCCCCGCAGGTACAATAATCGATTGAGTCCCGAAGACTGGCCCTCCGACTAAACTGGAGCAGAAAAGAAAGCAAAAGAGGCATATGTATCCGTGATGCCCCAAGAAGAGCTCAACAAAACAAAATGTACTCACAAAAAGAAACCAATTCCCTAAGACGTAATCCCGGTTTTACGAACAAATTTCCAGAAAACCGCAGCCTCGAGGCACAGAAAGAAGCAGAGTCCCCCACTTCCAAGGAAAGCTAAGGACACAAAAGAAAAGCGGCAATCAAGCAAAGGCCGTCCAACAAAGAAACCAATAACAGAGAAGAAAGGATTAGCATAAGACCCCCGGCGCCTACATTCATCAACAAAGCAAAAGAGGTGGTATGAGTCCCTTTGGCATCCACAAAGAGCAAGAAAGAGCGTAAAAGAAGTAGCATGAGTCCCCCGGCAGCCTACATTTTATCCCCCCAGAGCGTAAGTAGTGTGAGTCCCTTGGAAACTACCCCCGCACCGACATAGTGGTATGAGTCCCTTTCGCATCCACAAGACAAGAAAGCAGAGATAGCGTGAGTCCCCCTGGCAGCCTATACTTATCGGCACAGTAACGTATAGAAGAAGTAGCGTGAGACCCCGCGCCTACATTTATCCCCAACAGAGCGTAAAAGAGATAGCGTGAGACCCCGACAGCCTATACTCATCCCCAAAGAAAGAAGAAGAGAAGTGGTATGAGTCCCTCCGGCATCCACGAAGAGAAGCAAAGCAGAGTGTGAGACCCTCCGCGCAACTACCCCGCAAGAAAGAGAAGTGGTATGAGTCCCTCCGGCATCCACGAAGAGAAGCAAGCAGAGTGTGAGACCCTCCGGCAACTACCCTGCAAGAAAGAGAAGTGGTATGAGTCCCTCCGGCATCCACGAAGAGAAGCAGCAGTAGTGTGAGACCCTCCGACAACTACCCTGCATGAGAGAAGTGGTATGAGACCCCTGGCATCCACAGAAGACCCGTTGCAGCATGAGACCCTCCGGCAGCTACAACTCGTCAACAAAGCGATAGCATGAGACCCTCCGGCAGCTACTCGCAAAAGTACCAGTTGCAGCATGAGACCCTCCGGCAGCTACAACCTGGTGAGAAAGGAAGCAACTACCCGATCCTACAGGAAACAACAGGTAAGCACAGCAAAGGTATAAAGATACGTCTCTACCCCTTTCTGGCTTATGAATTTAATTTTGGAATTTCCGAACTACGATTTGGCTTGATTCCCTTGTTCAAGGGATACGTAGGAATCCTTTCTCAGAAAGGTCCAGCCATCTTTTCCCCTTCTCACCCTTCTAGCCCTTCACCTTAACCCTAGCCGCTCATTGGGATTAGGTCTTATTTTATTGACAACCCCACTTTTTCCAAAAGTGACGTTGCCGAGGGGCTCTGTATGTACGCCAATCCAATTCGCAACCTTTTAGATGCATTTTAATATAATAAAATTGCATTTAGGGGTGTTTTGGTAAATTCCCGGCCTATCCCGAGACTTCCGGAAACGTTCCATGAGTTTCCCGCGAATGAAGTACCTTTTGGTACATTATTCATGCCAAAGGACCCCTTGGGAATAAAACCTGTTGGACCTTTTGGGTATTTTCCCGGAATGTTCCAGAAACTGGTTTTTGGCGCCAAAAGCGGTTGAGCCACCTTGTGTCACGCGACAGCTTGAGGCATGAAAAGTGGACGCGTAAGGTCGTGCGACACATTAAGGCAGCCAACTGCAGCCTATAAATAAGACCCTCCCCCTCTCATAAATGGATCCGAATTTTAGCCTACTGTTACTCTGCAGAATTTGCAGCGTAACGAACCTCTCCAAACACCAACCTCTCTCTCTTCTACCTTCAACCTACCCAATTCCTCCCTTCCAAACCCAATTCTCAAGCCACACCAATTGAGCCTCTTGCCTTAATCCTTCCAGATCTGAGGTGAAGAATTGAAGGGTTCTATATCTGACTGGATATAGAATTCGTGGAAGCAACAAGGGTAACGATTCCCTAACTCTCAATCTCTCTCTTGCTTAATTTCTATTAATTCTAGCATTTAATTTTGTTTGGATTCAGTAATCAGATCCTAGCTATCTGGATTACTGAATCTCAATCGCAATCTCTCTGTTTAATCTGAATAATTCGTGCAATTGAGCTTATATTGTTGATTATTTGATTGGATTTGGTGTTTGAACCCCAAGGGGGTGTGGATCTACCCATATCCACACTCACTGGGTTGATTTAGTTTCGTTTCTGTATTACGTTCGTAATCTAGTTAATTGATTAGATCTGTATAGCTTTCTGTTGATTCTGTGTTCGTATTGTATAGTTTCTGCAGATGGCTCATATGTGTCACGCGACAACTTTGTCTCCAAGTGATCATGTGTCACGCGACACATGTGATCACTGGTGCGATGTGTCATGCGACATACATGACCCATCTGCAGAGACCCTTTTTCCTTTGTAATCTGTTTTAGATTGTTTGTATCAGGGATGTGGCCTCCCTAAATAATGGGCTCACAATATGTAATTCTCGTTCCATAATTAATAAGATGCATTTAATCACACTTTGTTTATTATCAATATTTGCACACACTTTGAATTTACTTGGATGTTTTTGATTGAAAGACTCGTCTATGGACGAGGCGTGTTGGGTGAACTCTCGATTCTTCCCAACACGTAACCTGACCTCCGAACTTATGTTTTTCTCTCTAAATAAAGGTTTTCAATGTTTCCTCTTAAAACGGCGTGGCGACTCCTTCTTTTCATTTAAACTGGGAAACCCAAAATTTTCCGGGGGCGAGCGCACATTCACCCCCCGACCAAAACGGTCACCCTCTCCTTCGGCAGCAGACGAAGTCCACCGAAAGGCCTTTTCAAATTAAGGTTCGAGACACCTAAAAAGCCATCATTATCAAGGTCCGAGGCACCTAAAACGCCATCATCATCCAGGTCCGAGGCACCTAAAACGCCATCATCATCCAGGTTCGAGGCACCTAAAACGCCATCATCTCCAAAGGTCCGAGGCACCTAAAAAGCCATCACCATCCAGGTTCGAGGCACCTAAAACGCCATCATCTCCAAAGGTCCAAGGCACCTAAAAATCCATCACAATCAAGGTTCGAGGCACCTAAAAAAGCCATCATCATCCAAGGTCCGAGGCACCAAAAATGCCATAGGTTTGAGGCACCTAAGACGCTATCACACACAACACTAGGAAAGCGATAAATCGCAATCATCCCCAGCAAAGCGGATAGCCACCAGACCGAAAATGGTCATTCCTATCCCAGGCAGAGCGGATAGCCATCAGAACGAAAAGGGTCATTCCTATCCCCAGCAGAGCGGATAGCCATCAGACCGAAAAGGGTCATTCCTATCCCCAGCAGAGCAGATAGCCCTCCGACCGAAAATGGTCATCTCTTATCCCTAGCAGAGTTTCTTTCCAGCAATCGACTGCAGAACTCGCTCATCAGGTTCGAGGCACCTTAAACGCCATCATCTCCAGGGTCAAAGACCCGAACTACGACTGGCTTGATTCCCATTCGGGATACGTAGGTAGCCTATTAAATAGGTTCAGCCACCCGATCACTCGATCATCCCGCCAAATATGGAGCCTTACTCTTATCGACGACCCCGTTTCCTTCGAAAGCGCCGTCGCCGAGGGGCTACTGTAAGTGCTCCAATTTGAGCTTGTTAGTATTTTTGTTAGAAAATTAACGAAAGTTATAACATTCCTAACATTCCTAACATTTCTAACCAAGTAAGGGTAGATTAGGGATTGCCAAAAAAAGATAAACCAAGGAAAGGAATCAAAAAAGCAAAAGAAATAAGAAAAACCAAAAATAGAAATGGCTGGAACAAAAACTGGCTGATTAATTTGAATTTTGAAAAGATTATTCCTTGTGTCCAAAGCCTGGAGCAGCATTTAATGAACAGTGCACGCCATCAACGCTATCCGCGCGGATGAGTCTGTCATTTTTAGAGGGCTATAAATTGAGCCCTTCAGTCACAGAAAAAAAGAGGACCAAGAACACAACTCACAGCATTTGGCGAAAATACTTGAGAAAACAGTGAGAATTCTCTAAGAATTGTCACCTTTTTCTCTTGAATCTTCCCAACTTTCACTCACTCAAATCAAATCCACTCACTCTCAAGTTCAAACACAAACACAAAAACACAAGGAAGATAGGTATAACCTTCCTCTCCTTACCCTAAATTCTCTCATCCATGCATGCATTTTCAAGCTACAAAATGTAGTTCATTCATCTTCTTGTCTTAAGATCCAAGAAGATCACCATGGAAGTTCATCTCCATGGATGATCTTCTACAAGGATCTATATTATTTTCAAAGTGTTCTTACTTTCTTGCAAAGAAAACACATTTTCAAAACCCTAAAAACCATTTTCAAGCACCAAATCTTGATTTCAAAGGATAAAATTCCCCTTCCCAAGCAAATGAAGTGCTTAGTCCTAATGTACCCCAAGGATGGCTTGGTATAGTTGATTCACCACTAAAATGTCAAGTGATCACTAACCAAAACCTAGGGAAATGGGGACAAGCATGGATGCAAAACCCCCCTTAAAATCATATTTTCTTTCTTGAGAAGTTGCTGTCCAGTAGCAATTTTCCAAGATCCCAGTCCATTGTCTTAATTTTTGGACACAGATAAACTTGGAATTTGGTGTTGACTACAAAACACTTTTTGTATCCAACATCAAGATATTTCCAGAAATATTTTTACTTTATTTTTTGGGTGAGTAAAACTCCTCTTTTCAAATTTTCTTTTAGAGGCCAGTTCATCAGCTTCTGGAAATCCAGATTTCATATCTGAGATTTCCAGAAGGTTTTTACCCCTCAAATCTTCTCCAAAATGGAAAATTCCTTCGTATAAATCTTATTTAAGGTGTCTGGAACAACTTTCATTCTCTGAGTTTATTCATATTATGAAGTTTTAAGGCCCTTGAATCCATTTCAAAATCAAAGGTCCACTACCTTTTTCATTCTGGCAGAAGTGACTCTCAACTTCAAAAGGTCTTTTGAGTACCAAATCTCAATCCAAAAATCTTCCGAAAAATCATGGGATCAGTTTAAAGTCTTAAAAAGACATCCCAAGTTTTACTTTCCTCATTTTCGAATTATTTTGGCCAAAACACATACACACACACACACAAATGATTTTCAGCTTGGAAGACTCGTTTTACGAGGCATTCCGGGTGCACACTAACGTCCTTCCCGGCGTGTAACATGACCTCCGAACCCAAATCTCTAATCTCGGGCATTTTTCAAAGTTTTGGCCCTTAAAACAAAAATGGCGTGGCGACTCCGTTTTTCCGGGTTTTATTTGGTTTTTCAAAGAAACGCAAAAAAATCGAATTTTTCCCGCGAAATGGCACACATCATCACACCACCGGCACGTCTTCGATCAGCGGAATCGATATAGCCTCAATTTCTGGACCCCCAATCAAGGCTCGGAAGTCTTCATGTGTTGGGACAATCTCATTGTAAGAAAAGCAGTAAACGTGTCTCTGGACGTCCCAAAACTTTGCTGCTGCTCTCAAAAGGTCCCAATCGGGCGGGAGATCCCTCAAATGCCATAAAGACTTGATCTTGAAGGAAGAATCAAGCAACCCCTTGTGAGATTGGAAGTTTTATCCCACCCAAGACTGAAGATCGGACAGAAAGCGGTCTCTTTTCCCCCTTTGCAACCTAACGGGCTTCTCCATCGCAAAATGATCAAATGTGGTGTCTTTAGGTCCAATATGTGCTCTGGGAACAGTTGGGACAAGTCTAAGCTGAAAATGAAATGAAATGGCCAAGCTTTGGTTTTATTCTGAAAATAACCAGTCCAAACAGAACTGTGAGCCGCACGGCCTCATTTGCTCAAGAGACCATGCCGCACGACCTCATTTACCTGATGTAAATGGCAAATCTGCAGCAACCAAGTTGCTGCCCAAAGGAAGTTTTCACCCCACTTTTCCAACCAAAACCTGTACAAAAACATGTTCAAAGACCATCCAAGCATTTATATATCATTATATATCATTTTGGCCCAGTTTCAGCCCCAATTCCAAGCAAAAAACCGCCCCGAGGCTCAAGTAATATGCAAATTAATAAAAGCATAAATAGAAAAGCAAATAAAACAGTATTACATTGTTTTCGCCCCATCGGCGCCCAAATAAAGCAAAAAAATAAACAAAATGTGCATAAAAATTTGTTCATTGTTTGTTTTCTTCCTAAGTCAATTCTAGAGACCTCCTAGGCCTCCGATCCTTCTTCTTCTTCATCGCTACTCAGCTCATAGACGCTAGCCTCCCTCATCAAATCCTCTGCGTCGCTCACATCAGACAGATGGACATTGTCGTGCTCATACTCAGCCAGCTGCTCCAAGATGTCAGCATTGGGTCCTCGCCCCCGAGGCATGGCACTGGAAGAGTACTCCGAAGCCGATGAGGTGGATGCTGCGCCCCCGACATGCCTTCTCTTGCGCCCGGGCTCCTGCACGTCCGCCGCCGCCTTTGAAGCGCAGGCCAGCTTCCTCAGAAGGGACCGGCACATGTCCTTCCAGCCCCTATTCTGCCTGACCAGCCTATCATAAGTGCGAGCTGGAACCTGAAAAAAAAAGAGAAGAAAATCTCAGAAAATCTCAGAATTGCAAAAAAGCAAAGAAATCTGAAAGAGGGAAAAGACCCTAAAGTATGCTTACAGTGCTGTCTGGCGGCAAGGTATACTGGGGCTCCCTAGCATCGGGGACAGGTATCCTCAACCTCCTCGGTACTCCGTGGACCACATATGACAGGTGCGCAGGAGGGATCGGCGGGTCAGAAGGCTCGGCCTCCCCATATCCCTGAGTAACCGCCAGCTTCACTAGCTTCTGTGGCGTCCTCAGTCGCTGCTCCACAAACACAGCGTAGGGGGTATCCATGTCAAAGTACTCCTCTGCGGCCACGCCTGCCTGATATCTCTCTATCTCATCTGCCGGCCAATCCCTGGGCTGCAGCATCCGTGCTGGAGGATCATGGGGAGTAATGGCGTCCAATGGAGGGACATGGCCATGCTGCCTGGAAAATCGGTCCCCCAGATAAATGACATCACATGTCAGCCCAGTCAACCATCTCCTCTGCCTGGTCGCCTCCACGGCCTCTCCTAGCAAAATCTCTGGATACCTGCCCCACGGGTAGAAGTCCACCCCATCATGTCCATCCCTGTTGATGACTGGCCTCACCATCTTATAATCAAAGGTGATCCGGGTCTTCCCGGTGAACTTATCTCTCGCATCTCCCCTCCAGCGGATCATAGCGGGAAAGATGGTGACATCGCTCTGTTGGTTCCACGGAAAGAACCTGATCACCTCACAAAACCAGACCTGCATGTTCAAAACATCAAAAGGGTCATTTCTCTTTCATAAAAGTCTCAAAGACAGAAAGTAAAAGAGAAAGGAAAGAGAGACTACCTCGAGAGCAAAAGAGAAGCAATCCATGGAGGCAGCCTTGTTACGGCTGTACATATCCAGAGAAAAGTAGAGCTCTGCCAATCCGGCCTCGCCCCACGAGACCGTCCCAATCCCATCAACATCCTCCAGAGAGTCGAGGAGGCAAGTCATAGCCAGAGTCCCAGAATTTGCAAAGATAGTGACTGACAGCATCAACCACACAAAGGCTCTAGCAAGCTGGTGGGCAGTCACCTCACTAGCGGCAAAGTCCCGTATGCAGTTCTGGACTGCCACCTCGACGTTCCTCGTCTCCATTCCAAGCCCCTTGGGAATCAGCTCAAACCCAACCAAAGCTCTGAACTCCTCGGCAGTGATATGGTCCCTCCAAGTCACAGGCCTCCCGGTGAACTGTAAGCCCGTGATAGCAGTGAAATCGGCCGGAGTCACCGTCAGCTCCCCCCAGCTAAGATGAAAGCTGTGGGTGGTGTCCCACCAGAACTCAGATAGGGCCTGGACCAAGCCCTTGCTCTTCGAGGTAATGTGAATACCTCTGCCGATGGCCTCAATGAACAAATCCAAGCCGGTAGCCCGCACCAGCTGCTTAGGGTTCGCCCCATTCTTCTCAAAATCGGGCATCCTCTCCCATAGCCTGACTGCAATCTCCGAAGGCCCTCTAGACTTGTTCTCCTGTAGACAAGCACAGCAAAAAAGTGTGTCAGTCCTTCATCTCATTTCAAAAGCATGCATATATTCAAAAGTGCACATATTTTCAAAAGAAAAAGCATTCATAAAATTTTTTCTAGCATCCTATGCATAGAAAACGTGTGCTTCATCACTTGAAACACATCATGTCAAGCACATTGCTTTCCTAAAGCACAAAATCACAATTTTCAAAATTATTTGCACATAAGCATTAATTTTTTTCTCAAAAATGGCATGCATGAATCCTTTTCATCATCCAAAATCCCGTTTTCTCATCCATAATCAAAAATTGACTTAGTTCTAGCACATGCGAGGACTTCGTCACATTTTAGACAATTATTTCTCTTACTTTATTTTTGAAAAAAAAGATGGATCATTCTCATTATTTTGTCAAATAAATTGCACGTGCATGTTTGTTCATCTTCTTAGCCTCATAGGTTAATCATCAAGATTTCAAAATCATCCAAAAATCCTAGGAAAATTCGAAAAATTCCTAAAGCTTGGGTCAAGCCCTAAATCAATCAAAATTCAATCAAAATCGACGGAATTGAGCAAACTAAGAATGCTTACCCCAACCGATCGAGGGTTCGTTGATTTATGCTCCCTTCTCCCCGGATAGAGCTCCGATGGAGGCGTAAGGAAGTCATACTTCCTCTCCGTCCGAACAAGCTCCTTCCTCCTCCTTCTTGCGGCCGCAGAGATGTTCCTTCTGGCTTGCCTCGGCATTGGGTTCCCCTCCGGATCCATTCCAAATCAGTAGAGGCAAAGGGAATTGAAGGAATTTCGAAATTTCTCTCCCTCCTCTCTCTTCCTCGGCAGTGAATGGGCGGCAATAATGCCCAATGCCCGTTCAAATCTGTTTTAAATAATCTGGAAAAATCAGACTTCTAGCCGTACGGCTTCTTTTGCCACCATCTCATGTCGGGCGGCTTCTTTCGCTCTGAGCAGAAATTACCCTTTTGCCCCTGGACTTTCCACTTGGGCATGCAATTCCCGTTATCTTTTAACCAAGATAACGTCATTTTCAAAAGATATCCTTTATCTTCCAAGCAAATAAGCTTTCTTCCCCCAGTCGCCTCCGTTACTTCCGTTATAACGGGATAACACTAGGTGACAACCTCCGAATTGTCAGAACTCTAAACTTAGGCTACCTCTATCACAGATAGTGAAGTATGCTCAAGTTCTCCAAACTTAAGCTACCTCTATCCCGAATAGAGAAGTACGCTCAAGTTCTCCTAAACTTAAGCTACCTCTATCACGAATAGTGAAGTATGCTCAAGTTCTCTAAACTTTAGCTACCTCTATCTCCTTGATAGTGAAGTATGCTCAAGTTCTCCAAACTTTAGCTACCTCTATCCCAAATAGTGAAGTATGCTCAAGTTCTCCAAACTTTAGCTACCTCTATCCCAGATAGTGAAGTATGCTAAGTTTTCCAAACTTTAGCTACCTCTATCTCCTCGATAGTGACGTAAGCTCTAGTTTCCTCAGGTGACAACCTCCATTAATTGTCAATCAGGTGACAACCTCCATTAATTGTCAATCAGGTGACAACCTCCATTAATTGTCAGTCAGGTGACAACCTCCATTAATTGTCAGTCAGGTGACAACCTCCATTAATTGTCAACCAGGTGACAACCTCCATTAATTGTCAAAACCCTCAAGGATCCTAGACATCGTTCCTAACCTATCTAGTGATGCTTGAACTACGATCAAGGCTTGATTCCTCCGGAATACGTAGGTAGCCTTTTATAAAAGGTCCAACCATCCGACCACAATGGTCACCCTATTCCTTCGTCACTCCTCAGTGATGAAATAATCCCTCATAAAGGTCTTAACATCCGACCACATCGGTCACTTCTAGCATATCCCCAGTAGGATCAATTGCTTGACCTCTTAGGTCATTTCCTCTGCTATTTCCCCATCAAGAGACCAGTTTTCTCTTCTCTATTCCTCAGAGGATCTCTTCAGAACTACGGCCTGGCTTGATTCCCACTCGGGATACGTAGGTAGCCTACCTTAGGTTCAGCCAATTCGTCACATAAGACACCCCATTCCCCAGCGGATCTTTTCAGAACTACGGCCTGGTTTGATTCCCACTCGGGATACGTAGGTAGCCTTCCAGAGGTTCAGCCACTTGACCACCTTGGTCACCTAATCCGTCTTGGCACTCGCCAGATTGGATCCTTTTCTATCGACAACCCCACTCGCCCTGCAAGTGACGTTGCCGAGGGGCTTCTGTAAGTACCCAAATCTGGCTCATGCCTTCCGGTTAATTTCCCCGGCAATTCCGGTAAATTTCCCGATAACTCCCCGGACTTTCCTGGAGTTCCGGAACAATTCCGGAACTGTTCCAAATCATATAGGGACTGAAAGGAAAGCTTCCCAATTAAGAAATACGTTTTTCTTAATTTGGGAAAACTTCTAGAATGGCCACCTTGCATGATTCTAGAAACATGCTGAGTCACAAGGGATAATGCCGTACGGCTGCATTAGCCAAGGACCTATGGCCGCACGGCTTCATTGGTCTTATCCAGACTGCCTATAAATAGGGCCCTCCTCTACCCATTTTACATACGAAAAATACACACCACACTCCATATTCAGACTCAAGAACACTCCTCAATCTTCTGCCCAGGAATCCCAAGGGTTGAAGAAGCAAGCCAAGAAGCCTCCTCCCTCCTCCTTGAAGATCCCAAAGTTGGTCCTTCCATCTAAAACAACCCAAAGAAGAAGAGGCCACCATTGGTAACCTCTCACTCCCTAACCTTGCATTCTAATTACTCTATGTGAATTAAATTGCTCCTTGCATTCATATATTGTTATTATCTTTGCTTGGGACTTGGTAGTTAGTATTAAAGATCATATCTTTATCATACCCCCTTCTTCCCCTTTGAATCCTTTGCATGAATTAGGCATCATTTGTCATTAAAAATGTAATCTTTATACTCAAAGGTGTATCCTTTGCACCTAAAAACCCCCTTTTTACATAAAAATGTCATCTTTATGCATCATTTGCTCATAAAAATGCAATCTTTATATCAAAAATGCATCCTTTGCACATAAAATCCATTTTCATGCATCCTTTGCATTAAAGGTCATTCCTTCATCATTAAAATGCATCCTTTGCTTTTCAAAATGCAATCTTTATGCATCCTTTGCATATTAAATGCTAATTTCTTCATAAAAATGCATCCTTTGCATAAAAAATCATGTCTTTACATTCAAAAATGCATCCTTGGCAATAAAGATCACTTCTTTAAATCAAATGCATCCTTTGCAACCCAAAAATGTCATCTTTTCACTAAAAATGTCATTTTTACATGCATTCCCCCATGTCCCCATTAGCAACCTTGGAACGGACCGGTGTAAAAAATCCTATCTTTACATCGTTTCATCCATTAAAGGTTCCATAATCTCTTTAGAAAGGGATAACCTTGAACCCTATATCTCCGATTATCACTTAAGACGAGCATGAAGCATTCATATAAGCTCGATTGTCTTAAGGTGTAGGATTGATGGGCTAAGGACAGTCCTTCCTCAAGAACCTCATTTTTGGACTATAAAAGAGAGTCCTTATCTCGATCACGCAAGTCCCGAGGTTAAAAATGCGATGATCACAAGTCCAAGATGAGGACGGGATCAAAATCCCGAATACATAAAATCCAAGAAATCTCGAGCGACAACCAATAAATGGTTTGTACGTCCGAAAGACAACTTGGGACATTCCCTCCCCTTTCATTCAAACACATGCACACAAGAAAGCACGCAAGCAAGCGAAATAAACGGAATCTAGGGAAACTTGCTACGGCAAGGCACCTTGGGTGAACGACGATCCGTTCTTCCCAAGGGGTAACTTAACCTCCGAACCCATAAATCCTTTTTTTCAAAGTTTTGAGGAAATCAAAATGGCGTGGCGACTCCGTTTTTCAAATTAAACCGGATGTCTTCAAACTCGCGTGAATCCAACACACAAAAATTTGGGCACACATTCACACGTGGCGACTCCGTTTTTCAAATTAAACCGAATGTCTTCAAACTCGCGTGAATCCAAAATTTGGGCACACATTCACAGACGTCCGTGAGCGGGGCCGTCTAGGCCGAGAGGTTCGCCTGCTCCCACAGCTGGTGGGGAGGACTTTGCACAGCGATTTGGCCTGTTCGCCGGAGGAACGGCTGGATTTGGAGCTCCTTCTTCTGTGCACTCGGGGTGCGAGAGGGGAGAGTCTTCGAGTTCGCATACGCCGAGGAGGCCTTTCGCGTATTCCCGCTTGGAGGAGTTTGGCGAGTTCTTGTTTGCGACGGATCCGGCAGCAGCGGAGCAGTACGTCGAGTGCTCGGATGACAAGCAGGACTCGGAGTAGTCCTCTTTTCTCTTTTTTTTACTGCTTTGTTTAGACAAAATGCATGTATTTGTCAGGAACAAATTTGATTTGAACTGCATTCGAAAAAGGCGCCCGTGGGGCGGAACCTGTACTTCGCGCATTCCAAAATTTGGGCACACATTCACAGACGTCCGTGAGCGGGGCCGTCTAGGCCGAGAGGTTCGCCTGCTCCCACAGCTGGTGGGGAGGACTTTGCACAGCGATTTGGCCTGTTCGCCGGAGGAACGGCTGGATTTGGAGCTCCTTCTTCTGTGCACTCGGGGTGCGAGAGGGGAGAGTCTTCGAGTTCGCATACGCCGAGGAGGCCTTTCGCGTATTCCCGCTTGGAGGAGTTTGGCGAGTTCTTGTTTGCGACGGATCCGGCAGCAGCGGAGCAGTACGTCGAGTGCTCGGATGACAAGCAGGACTCGGAGTAGTCCTCTTTTCTCTTTTTTTTACTGCTTTGTTTAGACAAAATGCATGTATTTGTCAGGAACAAATTTGATTTGAACTGCATTCGAAAAAGGCGCCCGTGGGGCGGAACTGATTTCGCGCATTTATTCCGTGATCACCTTTCGTTATTTTTGGCAAATAAGGAAGTAGGTTAATAAAAAATAAATAAAATGAGAAATGCATTAAAAATTGAACAGTCAAAATTTAAGCCTATATGCACTAATTATTAATTATTTGCACATTGCACGAGCCCTGGCGGAAGGGATATTGATATTTGTTGAATGAAACCAGGGGCAGCACGCAGGTTTCATAAGGATGAACAGGAAGTTGTTTGGAAATGTTTCCAATTTAGGGGCAGCTGGCTACAGAGTTGACCAAGTCAACTGCAGAGAGAGTCCGACCGGACTAGAAGTGAATTTACAGATTCTTTAAATTGCAGTTTCAGCTTTGCAATTTGTAAGAACTGTGCATTATTTTTGATCATTCTGGCTGAATTCTCTCAAACTTCCAAGGTTTCCTTCATTCTTTATGGCTCCCTTTCCCAAGTTACCGTCTCGGATGCAAGAGCAATATTTGGACAATTTTCAGTCGTGGGTACGGAACCACACGAGGCAGAACAAAGGGTTTTTCGAAGGTTGTTACGGGATTAAATCTGTTTGGGCTTTGAAGGAGCTCATGCCGGATTGGGATCTTTTGAGCCGCGTCTCGATTCCAGGACGTACGGAGGAATGTGTACGGCTTTTCGTACAACGAAGTCACTCCTACGTTTGAAGATTTCCGGGCCATTGCGGGAGGTCCTGAGACGGAACAGCTAGTTCTTCCGTATCTTGTGGCATGGCCCGTTGTTGAGAAGCTAGTGTCTTTGTTTGGTATCTCTACTTGGAGAAGCATACGGGATCCACGATACGGGATGCGATTACGTTGACATTTCGGGGTGCCCGAAAGATTTTCCTGAGCCGAGGAGCATCTTTTCGTGGGACGCGTTTGCTTGCGCGATTGCTACTCTGTTCACATTCACGTCTCTCGGGTGTGTGCCATCACAATGATCGACCTCGGTGAGGCAACACGGAGTGGGGGAGACATCGTGCCACCGGTTTGGGCGAGACGTTCACAGGCATAGGCCTGATGGCGACCGCAGCCGATACATGTGGGGAGGAGTCCCGCTATGCTTACCATGTGGTTGAGGAGAGGCTGAGATGATGCACGAGGTGCCAATGTCTGTGACGCTTGGTCTTTCTCTCGACGTCCTCTGGTGATAGGGGCGATCGAGCCGAGCTGGAGCTGATGGCCGGACTTTGCACGCATCACTTGCGATGGTGGGTTCCCCATTGGAGATTCTGAGACTTGTAGGACCGCTCGGGGAGGGTGTTGGTTGTCGAGTGCCGGGCCGTCTCGGACGTCTTTTACATTCCTCATTGGTTCTCAAGCGACAAGACGGGCCGGAGCAGCGGGTGCCACCGATCGATTTGAGTTATGCCGCTACCTTTGAGGTGGGATCTCTCGCGGATGGAAGATCCTTTGACGCTATTGCCGATCACCCGGTGGTGGCAATACACGCCCTTTCCTCGCCAGGTTCTCTTTCACCGGAGAGAGGGCACTGCTCGTCGACGCAGATTCGAACCGGTATGAAGAGTGTATAGGGGAGACACAGATGACTATCTTGTGGAGACGGAGTGAGCCGCTGGGTGCCGATCACCTGGACAGCCTTGACCTTGAGGAGGGCCGAGAAGCAAGTGGCTAACCCCGGGAATCGTATCAGCGATGCCATGGCTGATTATGAGACAAATGTCCGATCGGAGGCCAATCAAAGCACTGCTTGTTATGATGGCTCGAAGCGAGGCGGCTCGAGACAGCTAGAGAAAGGGCCGCGCTGACGGCCACGGGAGTGCTTGGACGCGGAGGCATCGGGAAGAGTCCCCGAGCCGGAGTAGAAGGCCTACCGGAATATTTCCCCGAAGGTGAAGAACACTCGCCGGGAAAAGGGAAGGGGAAGAAGGATGAAGGACCTAGTACAGGAAACTAGGTTGACCTTGCTGTCCAGAGTATCCATCCATTGTCATTGCAGGCACATTAATTGATTAATGTTTTATTGTAGTTTTGCTAGCGTGTAGCGAGTCAAGAGTTGACCGTGCTTGAACTCATCAAAGAATGTTTTAACCGTTATGAATTTGTAGGTTAAATGAAAAGAGTTTTTCGAAACACAAGCAATTGATGCTTATTGTGTTTTTTTTTTTTGTTTTTTAGACCGAACCAATGATGGCCGCCACGTTCCCCTTTTACAATTGGACTAAGGGGCTCAGTCACCGTAGTTCGACACTTTAGGTGAATTTGAGAAAAAAACAAAGACAAAAGAAGCGCGACCCTGTTTTTTACCCGGATCATTAGCGGGAATGTATCCAGTTGGGTATTACTCTTTTAGCACTTTTAATTTTACTGAGGGGACGTTGTATGGGGAAGGTGAGTTGACTCGTGCTCTTCCTCAAATGAAGCATCTCGCGGAGCTGTCAGCTTCCGTTCACTTGGAGGTTAACGAGGGTTTCCGTCCAAGTCTGCTGCTAGCTTCACTGGCTCCACCTTGGAGAAGATTCTTTTACCACGAACGGTCCTATCCGAGTAGGCTCCTACTTTACGAGGGGATTGGTCTCGCGTAGGAGGCTTTTCCTTTAGCACCAAGTCGCCTTCTCTGATGTCTCGGATCTTGACTTTCTTATCGAATGCTCGTGCCATTCTGCTCTGGTAGGCTCGAGTGTGTTCCATGGCTTTCAATCTGCGCTCGTCGAGTAGAGCAAGTTTGTCGTGACAGCTCTGTAGCCATTCGACTTCATTGATCCCATTTTCCAAGAGGACACAGAGGGATGGAATTTCCAATTCCACGGGCAACATCGCTTCCATTCCGTAGGTAAGCGCGAACGGAGTCTCCCCTGTGGCGGTTCTGATTGATGTTCGGTATCCCCAAAGGGCTAAATGTAGCTTTTCGGGCCAGTCCCGACCTCTGGTGGTCATCTTTCTGATTATCATGGAGAGAGTTTTGTTGGCTGCCTCTACTGCACCATTGGTTTGTGGTCTGTAAGGAGAAGATTTGTGACGTGTGACTCTGAATTCGGTCAGTAGTTGGTCACAATCTCCTTCGAAGTGAGCCCCATTGTCGGATATGATCTCGTTGGGCACTCCGTATCGGCACATGATGTTCTCTCGGATGAACTCGGCCACCTTCTTAGAATTTAGTACCTTGTACGATCTGGCTTCTACCCATTTGGTGAAGTAGTCGACTGCGACTAAGATGAACTCGTGACCATTGCTTCCCGGAGGAGTGATCTTGCCGATGACGTCGATTCCCCATGTGGCGAAAGGCCATGTCGTAGTCATGCAATAGAGTTCATGAGGTGGGATGTGATTGAGGTTGGAGAACCATTGACATTTGTCGCAGCTTCGGACGAACTGGATGCAGTCTGTTTCCATTGATATCCAATAGTATCCCATACGGAGAATGATCTGTGTCAATGCTCGGGCGTTCATGTGCGGACCGCAGGTTCCGTTGTGAACTTTGTTCATTAGCTCGCTGGCTTTTTCTTTGTTTACACACCGAAGGAGTGGCCCTTGGTGGCGCTTCTTGTACAATATACCCCCCAGAATGACGAAATGGGATGCCAGGCATTTTAATGCCATCATATTTTTGGCTTTGATCCCTTCTTTGTATTTTCCATCTTCATTTGTGAAGGAAGCTTCTCCGCTTTGGAGGTACCTGGTAAATTCGATTGTACTGTGGTTCGTCGATCGTTTCTTTTCTTTTTTCGATCTCACAAAGAATAGGCGCAGTGTTTCCCGTCCGCCTATTCTCGAGGGGTTTTACCGCTTTCTCATCGGGAATTTCGACAAGAGAGGCGAGGGTTGCTGTATGCGTTCGCGAAACGGTTCCTCGTCTTCTTGGCAAATAATGGAAAGAGATGTCCTTGAACCGAGCAATGAGCTCCTCCATGTACGTATGGTACTTCGAAGGCCAATATACCGTCTTCCATTTGTTGGACACTTGATTGATGATCAATGCCGAGTCTCCATAAACATCCAGCTTCGAGATGTTGCGCCGAGGGCGGCTTCCAAAACCTCGCCGCACAAGCCAGATTCTCTGCATTGTTGGTTGCTTCGAAATTCAGCTTGATGGCTATGGGAGTATGCTCGTCCTGGGATCGACAAGGAGCATTCCAATGCCATTCCCCTTCTTGTTGGCTGCCCCATCGAAGAAGAGTTGCCGCCGTTTGCGCCGTCAGTGAGAAGATTCCGTCGTCCGAAAATTGCGTATCAAGACCCTTAGGTTCACCGCTCGGGAAGTCGGCCACTGATCTCGCCATGACTCTACCCTTTGTTGATTTTCGACCATGTACTTGATGTCGAACTCAGCCAGGAAGAATGACCATTTGGCTAGTCGCATTGACAGGGATGGCTTGTCAAAGAGATATCGGACGGGATCCACTTTGGAGACCAGGAGCACAGAATGCGGTTGCATGTAGTGTTTCAGTTTCCCGACTACCCATACCAAGGCGGTACAAGTTTTCTCTGATGTTGAGTAGCTGAGTTCACTTCCTTGAAGCTTCCGGCTTACGAAGTAGATTGCATGCTCAACCTTGGAATCTTTCTGCTCTTGTCCCAGCATTGCTCCGATTGACGTGTATATTACTGTCAGATAAAGGAGTAGTGGCTTGTCTTCATGTGGAGGGCACAGAATTGGGGGATTCACCAAGTAGGTTTTGATCTTCTCAAAAGTTGTTTGGCACTCGGAGTCCCATTTGATGTCGGCATTCTTTTTCATCAGTTTGAACATGGGCTCGCAGAGATGTCAACCGGTTGATGAAGCTGACTGATGCATCAGTCTTCCCATGAAGCTCTTCACTTCGTCGAGTTTGAGGCGGCTTCATGTCGATGATGGCCTTGATTTTCTGGGATCGGCTTCGATACCTCTTTTCCGTAACCATGTACCCCAAGCACCTTGCCGCGCTTGACGCCGAAGGTGCACTTTGCGGGTTTAGCCTCATGGAGTGCTTTACAGTCTGTTGAAGAACTTTCTCGGATCCGTCATGTCTTTGCATCTCGATCCCTGGAGTGGATGATCATGTCGTCGACATATACTTCGATTTCCTTGTGAATCATGTCATGGAAGAGGGCTGTTGCAGCCCGCTGGTAAGTAGCCCCAGCGTTCTTCAAACCGAACGGCATGACCGTTGTAAGTACCCAAATCTGGCTCATGCCTTCCGGTTAAACTTTCCGGCAATTTCGGTAAGTTTTCCGGTAATTCCCCGGACCTTCCTAGTGTTCCGGAAATATTCCGGAACTGTTCCAAATTAATTAAGGGCTGAAAGGAAGGCTTATCCATTAAGAAACACGTTTTTCTTAATTGGGAGAAAAGTTCTAGAATTTGCCACCTTGCATGTTTCTAGAAGTGCTGAGTCATTGTGGATAATGCCGCACGGCTGCATTAGCCAAAGACCTCCAGCCGCACGGCTTCATTCGCTCTTCCCAGATTGCCTATAAATAGAGCCCTCCTCTACCCATTTTAATCATCAACAAAAAACACAATATCACCACAATACGAAGAATACACTCCAAAAAGGTCTTTGGAAGTCCAAGAAGGTGAAGAAAGAAAGCCAAGAAGCCTCCTCCCTCCTCCTTGAAGATCCCAAGATCAATCCTTCCTCCTAGCTCCACCCCAAGGAAGAAGAGGCCACCATTGGTAACCTCTCACTCCCTAACCTTGCATCCTAATTGCTCTACATGATTTAATTGCTCATTGCATATATTGTTATTATCCTTGCTTGGGACTTGGTAGTTTAAAGATCATATCTTTATCATCCCCTTCCCCTTTGCATGCATTAGGCATCCTTTTGCTATTAAAAATGTAATCTTTTATATAAAAGGTGCATCCTTTGCACCTAAAAAACCCATTTTTACATAAAAATGTCATCTTAAAGCATCATTTGCATATAAAGATCAAGTCTTTATCATAAAAATGCATCCTTTGCACATAAAATCCTTTTTCATGCATCCTTTGCATTAAAGATCATATCTTTATCTTAAATTAGCATCCTATGCTTTTCAAAATGCAATCTTTATGCATCCCTTGCATATTAAATCCCAATTTCTTCATAAAAATGCATTCTTTGCATAAAAATCATGTCTTTACATTAAAAAAGCATCCTTTGCAATAAAGATCACTTCTTTAAATCAAAAATGCATCCTTTGCAACCCAAAAATGTCATCTTTTCACTAAAAATGTCATTTTTGCATGTATTCCCCCATGTCCCTATTAGCAACCTCGGAACGGACCGGTGTAAAGATCCTATCTTTACATCGTTTCTTCCATAAAGGTTTCATGATCTCTTTAGAAAGGGACAACCTTGAACCCTATATCTCCAATTATTGCTTAAGACGAGTATGAAGCATCTATATGAGCTCGACCGTCTTAAAGCGTAGGATTGATGGGCTAAGGACCCTCCTTTTCTAAAGAACCTCATCTTTGACTATAAAGAGAGTCTTTCTCTCGATCACGCAAGTCCCGAGGTTAAAAAGCGATGATCACAAGTCCAAGATGAGGACGGGATCTAAATCCCGAATACATAAAATCCAAAAAATCCGGAGCGACAACCAATAAATGGTTTGTACGTCCGGAAGACGACTTGGGACATTCCCTCCCTTATTTTCAAACACATGCACACAAGAAAGCATGCAAGCAAGCACGATTAATGGAATCTTGGGAGACTTGCTCCGGCAAGGCACCTTGGGTGAACGACGATCCGTTCTTCCCAAGGGGTAACTTAACCTCCGAACCCATAAAAAACCTTTTTTTCAAAGTTTTGAGGTAATCAAAATGGCGTGGCGACTCCGTTTTTCAAATTAAACCGGATGTCTTCAAACCCGCGTGAATCCAAAATTTGGGCACACATTCACAGTTTGGCGACTCCGCTGGGGATATCCTAAAGGAGAAAAGCTTTATTTTCAAAACAAAAAAAAATTGATACTTGGTATATAGGTGGAAACCACTTAACCTTCTGTATCGATCCTAACTTAGGGCTTGGGATAACCGGTGGTTTAACAATCCCACGTACCGGTATCCCTTTTCGAAAAAAAATTTTGAAAAAAATAAAAGAAAGCTTTTCCCTTTGAGCGGGTTAGACTCCCATCGCGGATTCCATTTATTGTGCTTGCTTTCTTTACCTTGCATTGCGTCATTTGCATCTTGGAATGCAGTGCATACTTTGAACGGGAAACAACCCGAAAAATAGCGAAAGGAGTGGAACACTGGAAAATTGATCCATGCGGTCGTGCGGCTCAATCCTCCTTGGATTCGGCCCAGGACGGCCTCGGTGGCAATTCCACCGGGAAAAATTATGGTTAATCGCGGTCCTAGCGGCTTGGGGCTACTCGGTTCCAAAGGCGGCAGCCCAGGGCTCTCGGAAAATTTACGTGCTTAAGCTGCTGCATTCTCCCCGTCCCGAAAATCATTCCTTTAAAACACATTTATGAAAATCTCTGTTTTAACTCAAAAAGGAACATTTTTAGGAGACCGCACACTACGCGCACTTTGATATATCTTGTACACTTTGCACGCACGTCCTTCAAACCGGGGTGGTTCAGTGCGATCCACGGACGGCCTTACGATGCTCCCGGGCGCGCACGGAATCATTCCAACCTCCCCATGGCGGCCGGTGTCGACCAATGCACGGTCAGGTGTCACACGTTTCAAAAAACCGTGACTTTTTGGTTGGTTTTTTGGTCTAGTCCGTGTCATATAGCCCAGTTGTATACCCTCGTAAAGGTCAAGCCTTAGTTCATAACGGAAGTCAAGGTCTTTCGCTCAAGCGAAACTCTGCCAAAATTCCGACAAGGAAAAATTGGTAGAATCTTGACTCAGCATTGACTTTGACCTTGACACGCACTGAATGCGTAAGAGTCGAGGCGAGTCTTTGCCAAAAAAACCCAAAGATCTTTCGCTCAGCGAAGCTACTGCCAAAAATTCCGACAAGGAAAAATTGGCAAGATCTTGACCCGGCATTGACTTCGATTCGACTCACGCCTTTGCGTATGCAACGAAGTTCAATGTGACATCGCGTCATCCGGCTTTGCCGCCCGACCCATGCCTATTATCTTCTCGGACATTACCGAAAGTCGAAACGTCATTCGCTCAAGCGAAACTCACGCAAAATTTCGTTAAGGCGAAAGACGAGACTTTCCCGGTATTGCCTTGACCATAATTTGCATTGCTCGTGCGTTGAAAGCTCCTATGACCCGCTAGACCCGTTAGGAGCGTTCTTTACTCTCGGTCGGTGGGATCCGCGTGCCCTATAGGACCACTCGCCCATTTGTCCACCTGGGAGGTCGAAATACGGAGTGGAATACGAGGGGCTTATAGACGTAGTGACGGAACCCAGCGATCCGGGATCTAGAGTAGTTGCGAAAAAGAAGGGCAAATCCCCTTTTCCAACCAAATAGAAATTAATAAAAGACATTGTTTTAAGTAAAGCTGGAAGATTCCTAATTTGCATATTGCTTGAGCCTTCGGCTAAACACCTACCCCGAGTCTAAACCTCTCCTATCCCTTTCCCGCGGCGAGAAAGAAGTGGGTGAGAACAGGGTCGGCGACTTGTTAGCGCGAGAATTCTCGGGCAGTTCGCGAGAATCCTCGGTTTGGTCGGTCCGAGAGTCGGGAATGTCCGATTCGACGAGAGAACGATCTTGGTTTGGGTAACCGAGATGACTAGGGAAGAAGAGCTAGCCTTAGCCTTGGAAAACGGTCGTAAGGCCCATGAGGAACGACGAGGCCATGCTCATTGATGCGCTCCGCCGTCATGGGGTCCGAGATAGTGGTAGAGCCCAGCGGTTCCTTGGTTATGGTAGAAGATGAAACTCCGGAAGTAACCATCTCGGCCCCACAGCCTATAACCAATGCCCTCCTCCATCCACATATGATCCTTTGCCAAAATTTGTCCCTTTTCGGTCTTTTCCGGTATCCCAAGCCATCGGGGTCCCGACACCCTCTCCTCCTCGAGATAAGACCCGGCTTTGTTCCTACCAACGAGAGAACAAACGCCACGGCTATCCCCGCAGCGCGGCCTACGCACTACCCTATGGGATTCGCTCCCTCTCCCCGGTATGGGCCGTCCCCGAGCAACTTCTAGGCCTCGAATCAATCAGTGACCTTTTCAATCTATGCCCTTCCACAGCGAGATCTTCCACCCCCAACCTTGCCAATAGGATCCCACGAGGCTCCTTTTTCCTACTTACGCAACTACGAGCCTAATTCCTATGCCTCGTCGGCCTCGGGAAACACGGGACCGAGGCCAAGTTTACGCCTACTTCCCTTCCAAAGACTCCCGAGCCATAGTACCGGCTACCGGCTGTGCCACCCAGTCCTGCCACTCAAATCGACAAGCTGCCGAGAATCGAAACCGTCCCCCGACCCCAACATGACTTGGTTGATGGAACAAGTTAAGTCCATGCAAGAGAAGTTCGGGCTGAACACCAAAAAGGCGGCATACGGATTGCGGTCAGCCAAAATTGTCCCTCTTCCTCCAAAATTCCGAATGCCAGAGATTGAAAAGTTCAACGGCACCGATTGTCCCCGGACTCATATTGAAAGCTACCTTCTTGCCATGAGAGCCAAGGATTGTACACATCAACAAATGGCCGACCATTTTCAATTTGTCATTAAAGGGTTCGGCTCTTAGATGGTTCTGCATGTAAAACCGAGGCCGAGCCACACGGGACCAAATTAAGGAAGCATTTACGGAGAAGTATAAGGCCAACTTGAATTGGGAAACCGGCGGGAATGACCTACAAGGCACTCTACGGCGCCCGGATGAGCCGGTGAGTGAATTTTACGGGGAGATGGAATTGGAAGCTTAGTGAAATGATGACTCCATTTGAATGAAGAGGAACGAGATGGAGATCTTCCAATCTTGCTTAAAGCCTCAACTAAGGGTCCAAATTGGCAATTACTATTATCCTGACCTTCGGGCAATGGTAAATGCTGGTACCAAGTTTGAAAATGCCTTCAACATGGCCCCGGCCGCAGGAACAGCCAATTCCCACCGCTACAAAGCACCAGTTCCAAATGCCACAGCTGTCACTATAAAAGGAAAAGAAACGGTCAGCCCTGTCAATTATATTCAGAATGAGAGGGTTGGACAAAATTCAAGCCAAGTAGCTGCAAAGCCAAGACCTCGCTTCTATACCGCAGAAGATTTTGGAATGCCACTAGAGAAGGTCTTTGACGGTTTGGTAGCCGAAGGACTCATCAGACCTTTGGAAAATTGGAAACCCAAGAACCCCAGTGTCAGGATGGACGAAACCAAGCATTGCCGTTTTCACAAATATCATGGGCATAACACCAATGATTGCACCTATCTGAAGTTCCTAATCTCTCGCTTGATTGAAGAAGGAAAGCTGGAGCCGCCTCGGGGTCCCAATGTGGTCAAGAACCCTCTTCACGTGCTAACAATCGAGGTCAACATGATCGAGTTCGGGAGACGAATGCGATCAATTTTGGAAATCCGGAGATCATAGACATTACGAAATTCAATGTTCCTTATCTTTGAATTACAAGGAAAGTGGAAAGATTTGATTAATGCCGCCGCCATGGAAGGGCGGTTTGGGCCCATAGTCGGGCTGATTTCGTTAATGTTGTCGAGCTCGGCCTCTTTTCTATGATATCGAACCGGTAACCATGGTCAAGATTACGGAAGAAAGGCTCACTTATGAAGATTGCGAGTTTGAAGTGAAACGAAGCCATGTTAATGAAAGTTTCTTCGGAGCCCTTCATCACCCATGATGAGCATAATGTATTTGTAATGGCTCTTCTTGCTCCCGAGGATCGATCCCGACCCTGTTTGGGAAAAGGTGGAAAGAAGAGTGAACAAGCCGAGAAGACTTTTGGGATGAAGAAAGTTGTATCTCGAGATGCCGAAAGCACAAGCTGGTCCCTCTTGCCCGGAGGTACGGATGGATAAAGTTAAGTTCGAAGGAGATTCCGCCGAGATCGGTCGGGTATTCCCCATGGAAATGGTGTCAACAAAGGCAATTATGATCCATGGGATGCACAGCCAAATGAGAACGGCCACAAGGCGCTTACTCCCAGCGGCAACGGCAAGAAGGAGTGAGATCACCGTCCAACCCTTGTCAAACACCCTCGAGTCAATAAGTAGTGTAGGGTCCGAGTCGGTAGCGTCCATACGGTGAGTCAGGAATCTTTGAATTCCGAGTCCTGCGAGTCATCCGAAGGCCTCACGCCTGAGGACTATCAAAATGTAATCGATGTCATCTTTCCCCTTATTTTGAATGAAATGACAGATCTTTCTACGAGTATCCTCTTATTGCCAACTTAACAAATGATAAATTAACTCGAAAACTTAACAACGAGTTAATAATGAATCATTTGAACAAGATGCAAACACACTAAATGAACAATACATTAAAGAAATCTTTAAGCGGATTACGAGAAAAAGAGAAAACCGGGCCCAAGTGCCGAGGAGGTTTTGACAAGTGTGAACTTGGAGTGCTTGTCGAGGAACCTAAAGAGACACAGATTGGAAACTTCTTCCCGGGGTTGAGCAGGACGGGCCGATCGATACGCTCGAGAGAATACGTCGACGTGTTTGCATGGTCATACGAGGATATGCAGGGCTAGACAGGTTCAATAGTAGAGCACGGATCCCTCTAGCACCGGATGCTAAGCCGATAAAGCGAAATTGAGGAAAATCAAGCCGAGAATGGTCTCTACGAGTCAAAGAAGAAATTGAGAAGCTACTGCGGGTAGGATTCATCGAGTCATCGAATATCCGACATGGTTGTCCAATATTGTGACCGTCACCAAGGCCAATGGGAAGGTGCGGCTGCTGTGTGGATTTTCGAGATCTACGAACAAGGCAAACCCCCCCAAAGATGATTACCCTTTGCCAAACATAGAGCATCTTGGTGGACTCCATGCCCGGCTACGAAGTCCAAATCCTTCGTTGATGGCTTTGCGAGCTACAACCGGATCAAGATGGCCGAAGAAGACCAAGAAAAGACGGCCTTCACCACACCGTGGGGAACTTCTTGCTATACGGTGATGCCATTTGGGCTCAAGAATGTCGGGGCTACTTATCAAGGGCAGGCGACCGCGCTTTTCCATGACATGATCCACAAGGAGATTGAGGTCTACGTAGACGACATGATAATTCACTCCAAAGGCGAGGATGGGCGGCACTTTGTTGACTGCGGAAGTTCTTTGAGAGCACTTTGAGACAACATTCCATGAGACTAAACCCTGCCAAATGCACCTTCGGAGTGACAAGGGAAAAGTGCTTGGGTATATGGTCACGGAGCGAGGTATCGAAGTTGACCCCGAAAGATCAAAGCCATTATGGATATGAGGCCACCTCGAACCCAGCACGGAAGTCAAGAGCTTTATGGGGAAGTTGCGATGCATCGGCCGTTTCGTCAATCGGTTGACCACTATGTGCGAGCCCATCTTCAAGCTCATGAAGAAGAATGTAGACACATAATGGACCGAAGAATGCCGGGATGCCTTTGACCGGATTAAGGCATACTTGGTACATCCTCCGGTGCTATGCCCCCCACATAGACGAAACCTCTTACGCTCTATCTCTTGTCAGCGATACGGCGGTTGGGGCTATGCTTGCTCGGGAGAAGAAAGACTCTCGGGTAGAGAATGCCATTTACTTTGTCGGCGGAAGGCTGCGAGGAAGTGAGCTCAATTACTCGGCATGTGAAAAGACTTGTGCGGGAGACTGTCCTGGGTAGTCGGCAAGTTGAAGCATTATATGCAAGCCCACCACTTCGTGAATTTGGTCTCAAAAATGGACCCCATCAAGTACATCTTTGATAAGCCTTCCCTCTCGAGTGCGTACGGCAAAGTGGTCCTTCTTCTTAGCAGAGTACGACATCAAC